>CM034152.1:606755884-606768189 GCA_019776745.2 Taxus chinensis | reverse complement strand
TGACAGTCTAATGGTATTTGTATTTCTTTTCAAGAAGATCCTTCATCTGGTGGAGATAAGTTAAATTGAAATCAAGTCATTTTCATTTTTGAAATAAATATCCTCTGGTAAGTATTGGGTGTACTTAGGCATGAATTAACCAGACACTTATGTTTAAATTGAGTCTTCGTTGTAAGAGTCTCAAAGATAGGGTGAAAATGTGATGATCTAGCCTCCATGAAGCCCACCCTTGGTGAAGAAACCGCTTGAGTGTTCTGGAGATTTATATTGTGAAGTCCCTCCAAAGATCTGATATAATCACCTTTGTCCTGCTTCATCTCCCACGAAAATCCTTTAAAAAAAATTCATCCTACCCTGAACTACCCCTATTTTATCCTATGTATGAACAAATACAAAATCCCACTATCAAAAATATGCAGAAGAAATCAGGATTCCAAATGTCTTTAGTTAACATTTTCCTTGTGTTGTGAATATCTCCATAATCTAGAAGTGATAACTCGTGAGAGTCAGATTTGGTGTGTTGATCATATTTTCCCCAAGGTCTTCTCTATAAAATTTTTTCAAAAGAAAGATATTTGCATCTCCTTTAATAACAGAGGTTACAAAATAGGTTCTCTTACCTTGGTTGAAAGGCACAACCTAAAATAGCTAGGATAAGATCACATCCTTTTAAGGTGCTACGCACTTCTTTCAAAGTCTAAGTGCTAAAAATTCAGATAGATCGCTTCCTCGGCTAAAAAATGACATAAATAATCATCTATTTGCCTCTAAGTGTCTTGTCAAATCCATGATGCTGCTTGGCATTTGAATAAGATGAAATCTGGGTACTAACACCAAAATTGTGCCATTTCCAGGGAACTGATTTACGTTGCTAGGAACATATTTGCGTTGCCGAGACTGATTTGTTGATTTGTTTCCATTTTGTATCCATTTGGCCCATCAATAGCACTATAATGGCTCCTTTTCTAGGGAATAATTTGAATAATTTAAATATTTCCAAAATCTGGTAATGTTTCTTGTAGTTCTGTGTACAAATACATTTTGAAAAAATGATTCTCTGATCAGATCAGTAAGGATTGAACAACGTTATAAGTTCTATGTGCGTTCTGTCCAATTTTTCTAGTAGTTATTTTACTAATTTTTCCTCACCATTCATAAATTTTGGTGAAGAAAGGTCTGATGTGTAAATCTTTGCATGAGATTCTAGTAATAACAAACATTTGACAGATTATTTTAGTGCATTTGCATAACTAGGGTGAAAATCCTTAGTGGCAGCTCCAAGTTTATTTAATTTTGATAAATGCCAGTATCTTAACCTCTGTAAATTAAGAATTTGTTACTAATCTTTGAAAAGCTAGAAGGAAGAAGATATTTCTTCACTGTGGAACCATAGTAGAACGTTGTTTCTAGAGTTTGAAAAGTCTAATTCAGAAGGAGGAAAAATTTGGAAGGCTTTTGGAGAATACCCATCAAGAAAAGAGATCTCCATTGGTAAAATTGATTGGCACGTGGTTGAAGATTGAAATACTTCCTCAAATGCTTCTGAATTAGGTAGCATCTTTGTAAATCTGAATTCTCCATCTAGAGAGGGTCCATCATCTATATTTGAAACATTTGATTATCGATCTACCACTGTATTTTCAAAATCTAATAAAGTTTTCCAAGAGACAAAACCATTAGGGGATAGTCATTCTAAAAATTGTATCCCTGTACCACACAAAACCATCACTCCTCATCACTCTTTTTCTCCTGTAAGATCACCTCCTAAGAATAATATGGCTCAGCCTCCACCCAAACCCCCATTTGTCGTTAATACTTTTGGTACCATTAGTTTTAGAGGGATGGTTTGTTATCCAAATGTTGTGCCACAGGATGTAAGAAACAGATTGCCTAAGTTTCAAGGAAATAATGCGATAACTAGTGATCAACACTTGAAACTCATTGTCAGTATGATGCAGGATTTCAAAATAGAGTTTGAAGATGTATACATTAAATTATTTATTCATACTATAGAATAGGATTCAAGGGACTGGTATAAAGTTCTTCCTGATAACTCTATTGATTCTTGGACTTAAATGAAGAATGCATTTAGATTGTAATATGGTGAAAAAACAAACCCTAGGTTTCTCTTGTTAGAATTTGAGAATATTAAAAAGAATAATAATGAATCAGTGCATGAGTTTAATACAAGATTCAATAAGACATTGCGAAGAATCCTTGTGAATTTGAGGCCGTGTCAAAAATATTGTCTTATAAAGTATGCTGATGCATTTGACAAGAAGGTTGCATACTATTTGAGGGATAAAAACCCTGACACTTTGAGGCGGGCCTTTACTATGGCTATGCAAATTGAGAACAACATCAAGGCCATTGGAAAACCTCCTAAGAGGGAATTTGTTAAACTGATAAACACAGAAAAAACTAGAGAAAGAAAGAGTGTGGAGCTTGAGGAGGTTATTAAAAATTTGGTAGGGACTATCAAAGAAATATCCTACAAACTAGCCCATGAAGAGAAAGGAATTGGACAGAGTTCACAAGGTCATCAAAAGGCACAAAATCATGACAGATTTGGAAATCATCCTAGGGGTGATAAGCACATGAAAGTAGAATGGTGTCTATTCCTTTGACTTCCTGGGTTGTTGTTGTTGATGAAGCTAATGAGATTGATTGGTGTGATAGATTCTTTCTACCGCATCCTCCATGTGAAGTAAATCAACAAGAATAAGAATATGATAATGATGATGGTGCTGATGATGATGTTTTCATGATGGTTTTCTCTTTAAGCTCACAACAAGGAGAATCTTCAACCAAAGTGTTAAGTGCTCGAACTACTACAAATTTTTTGGATTGTATTCACCGGGAACCACTTCTTCCTCCTTCTCATACTTTTGAAGTAGATGTAGTGCAAGATTTTTAAATACCTAATAATGACTTTGAGTATTTAAGATCTTTAATGATAAAGAAGTATGATGGAGGAATCCCTTCGGAGGAAGATAGGTAGTTATTGATGAACGTTGTTGTTGCTCAAGAAAAGGATTATAATACTAGGAGTAGAGTTATCAAAGGAGCAGGGCCTCAAGCCAAACATAAAATCCATTTCTCACTAGTATTCCTAAAGAGGCTCCTAAGAAAGACACACCTTCTAAAGGCCTTGTTGTATGAAAAAAGATTCATACTTTCTCCTCATGCGCAAACTGCCAATAATCCCATGCCATCTGATGAGTTTTCTAATCACCCTTCCAATGTTACCTTGACAAAGAATGTTCCATATGACATTGCCTAGGTTTTGAGTCAAATCAAAGTTAATTTTCCAATTGTTGAGTTTCTTAGGATTCCTGAGCACAAGAAGAGAGAATTTGAGTACTTGGGATTGAAAGAAGAAAAGAGTACCCCAGGTAGAAATGTAAACATTATAGAAACTCCTCCTCCAACTATTGTAGACCTTGAAACACTACCAGCATTGGAAGATCTTGGAGAAGTACCTGAGGTTTACCTGGGGACATCTTTGGTTGAATCCCAAATAAATGTTCATCCATTTTTTACAACTTTGGTCATTAAGGATAGACTGCTACATAATTGTATGTTTGATTCCAGTGCATCATGCAATGTCATGCCTCTTGAGGTCACGAATGATCTAGATATCAAAGTGACAGTAGCATATGGAAAATACACTTCCATGGACCCTAGAGAGGTGCCCATTGTTGGATGTGTGAAAGGATTGGTGGTACAACTTGCAGCTTATCCGGGTAAGAACCTGAAACTTGATTTTGTCATTTTTGATTGCCCTGCCAAATGGGGCATGCTTTTATCAAGAAAGTGCGATGCAAGTGTTGGCGGAAGTGTTTAGATGGATATGTATTTTCCCACCATTCCATCTAAAGGCAGCCTTCTAAAGTTGTATGGAGAGAAGAAAATGTTGCACCTCATTGAGGATCCAAATAATGCTTCTTATGAAGTGTTATATGCTGATGTGGATGCAGATAAATTTGTGGGGTTTGCTGATGGCAGGGAGCAATATATTGCTTATTGTGAATGTCTTTAATAGGATGGTTTACATTGGACCTTGTTATTTGATGGAGCATGTTCCAAGTTTAGAAATGGTTCCAGCATTGTTCTAATCTCCCCAAACCAAGAAGAGTTTGTATTTTATTTCAAACTTAACTTTGAATTCACTAATAACATTGCTGAGTATGAAGCATTATTATTAGGTTTGAGAATTTCTTGGAAGTATCATATTAAATATATCATTGTCAAAGGAGACTCAGAACTGATTGTCAAACAAATTAGAAAATTATATGCTGCTAAAAATCAGAGAATGAAACAATACAAGCATGCAGTTTGGGATTTGATTAAATTTTTTGACTCATTTAATATTGTGCATCATGATTGAAAGTTCAATGTTGTTGTAGACTAGCTTGTATTCTTGGGATATCGATTTGATGTTTGTGCAATGTACCCTAATTGTGAATATAATGTTGAAATACTAACAACGCCATCTGTCCTTGACAACGTAAAAAATTGGCAAGTATTTGATAATGATGCCCAAGTGAAACGGTTTCTGTACAAAAAAAGGGAGTTTCCTAATCAATGTTTTGATTGGGAGCCAATGGTGTGTACAACAGAAGGAAAATAAAATTTGTTTGTCAAAGACATCATCCAATTGAAAACTAGTACCATTCCTAGAGGGATGGTTGCTCTTGAATCACACTTTGATAATGATAATTGCGTTATTCATAGAAATATAGTAGCCTCAAGGGATGTTGAAGAGCATGACCTTGGCACAAGGGAGAAACCAAGGAAGATCTGGTTGGGAAGAAATCTAAGCAAGGAAGATAAACATTCCTATCTCCAATTGTTGAAGAAATATCAGGATTGTTTGGCTTGGTCTTATTCTGAGCTAAAAGCATATAGAGAGGATTTGTTTTAGCATGAAATTCCTCTCAAAACAAATGCAAAACCATTCAAAAAAAATCAGAGGCCAATTAATCAACTCCTCTCCATGAAAATTCAAGATCAATTGGAGAAGCTAAGGGATGGAGGGATTATTCAGCCAATAAGGTATTCTTCTTGGGTCGCAAACTTAGTACCAGTTACAAAAAATAATGGTGATATCAGGATATGCCTAGATTTTAGAAATATGAATAGAGCATCAATGAAAGATAATTATCCTCTTCCAAACATGGAAAATATGCTGCAATTAGTGATTGGATCTGAGTTGCTTTCTACTTTGGATGGTTTCTCTGGATATAATAAAGTTTTTCTAAAGGAATCAGAAAGAATTAATACTTCCTTTTCCACTCCTTGGGGAACATGTGTCTATAATAGAATTCCTTTTGGGCTAATGAATGCTGAAGCAAAATTTCAAAGGGAAATGGATGTGGCTTTTGCTGGTTACATTAACGATTTCATTATTGTTTATCAAGATGATGTAAATGTGTTTTCCAGGGAGATAAATGATTACTTTCAACACTTGGAAAAGATGTTGATTAGATGTAGAGAATTTGGCATATCATTGAATCACAAGAAGTGCCACTTTGGAGTGCAAAAGGCCAAGTTAGTTGGTCACGTTGTGTCAATGGATGGTGTCATGATTGGTCCCGAGAGGGTAGAAGCTATCAGCAAGGTTCTAATTCCAAGAACCAAGAAGGGAATCCAATCCTTTTTTGGGAAAATCAATTTCATTAGAAGATTTGTGTCTAAATTTTTTGAGTTGACTCTCCCCATCACTTGCATGTTGAAGAAACACCAGATCATCAAGTGGGAAGAGGAAACCATTCAGGATTTTGATGGGATCAAAGAAGCACTAAAGCATGCCCCTGTTTTGGGAGCCCCAAATTACAAGAAACATTTTCAAGTGTTTTCTTTTGCTTCAGAAAACACCATTGCATTTTTTTTGTTACAGAAGGATGATAAAGGGGCTGAGAGACCAATTTCCTTTTTTAGTAAGGTATTACATGGAGTTGAGTTAAAATACAGCATTATGGAGAAGCAAGAATTTTCCTTGGTGAAAGCAACAAAGGTTTTCAGACCCTACATCTTAAGTTCTAATTTTGTTTCTTATGTTCCCCACATCATGGTGAAAGACATCTTATTAGAGATGGAGGTCTCAAGCAAAAGATGTAGATGGGTGAAAAAATTGCAGGAGTATGACATGGATATTAGACAACAAAATTGGTAAGAGGTTTGGGCCTTGCTAAGCTTATGGCTGAGAGAAACCTACAAACTATTGAGGTAAATGAAGTGGAAGGAGAAAGAGTGGATGTCCTTGAAAAGTTGGTAAGTTCTAAATGGTAAAAAGATATAATATTTTATCTCAGACATCTATGCTGCCCTGAATAACTAAGTAAAAATCAGAAAATATCTCTTAAGTTAGCCTCTCAAAAGTATTTCATTGTCGATTTCGGGTTAGCTTAGAAGAACCCCAAGGGAGTGCTCTTGAGATGCATTACTGAAAATGAGGCCCCCAAAATAATTGTTGATCTCCATGGAGGGGTCTATGGGGGACATTGTGCTAGCAGAGTTACAACGCATAAAATCTTGAGGGCTGGTTATTGGTGGCTAACTCTCTTCAAGGACACAACTATATTGGTTAGGAAATGTGAAAGTTACCAGAATTTCTCTGGAAGAATGAAAGCTTCAAGCTCCCTTCCTTTACAACATGTGTCCATTGAAGGTCCATTAAGAAAAGAAGCAATGGATTTTATTGGGGAAATATCTGACCCTTCCAGTGTTGGTCATAAGTGTATTCTTGTGGCCACCAATTATTTCACTAAGTGGGTGGAAGAAATCACCACCAAGAAAACAACACACCAAGTTATCATGGACTTCATGCTGAATCAAATCATATACATATTTTGAGTGCCTGCTAAAATTGTTATTGATAATGCCATGAGTTTCAGAGCCAAAACTTTTGTGGAGATGTGCAAATAATATGGGATCAATCTGACATATGCTTCTATCTACAATCCCAAAGGAAATGGAAAAGCTGAGTCCAACAATAAAATCTTGTTAAATATCATTAGGAGAACCTTGGAGCTAAACAAAAGGAAGTGGGGGTGAGTAACTGAAGTTTGCTGTTTGGGATGACATAATCATTTTCAATAGATCTACTAGTAAAATCCCATTTGAATTGGTATACAGAACTCAAGCTCTGCTGCCCCTCCATTTGCAATTGTCCTCATTTCAGTTTGTTCAAAAAATTGAAGACTAAGAAGTTAGTTTATATGATGTTGGAATTAATCAGATTATTGAGTTGGATGAGGAGAGAAGGGCATCCCATCAACGACATGTAAAGTTTAGAGAATAGTTGAAGAGGCTATTTGACAAAATGGTAACACCCATAGCTTTCAGCATTGGGGATCTTGTGCTATTATGGCATAAAAAGCATGAAGATAAGGGAAAGCATGGTAAATTTAATGCATTGTGGATGGGTCCTTTTTTAATTGATATTTGAATTGGTGAAAATAACTTCTTCCTAAAAGACTTAGACAGGGAACTACTTGAATTTCCTGTTAATGGAATGCATTTGAAGCATTTCCTTGATTGACTTCTTAGAATCAAGGTATATTCCATTTTTATAGTGTATAGTTCTTTTTTCTCATCTTCATTTATGTTTTTATTCATTCTAGTCCTTGGTGACCTATTTCTATTAGTTTCTCGGTTCGTTTTTGGAGGATGGTTGTGGTTGTTCTACTATGTAGGCTTATCCTTTAACTTTGTTGCCCAATGGTATGTTTTTGGCACTTAGTCTGTTCTTGGCACTTGGTCTGCTATTTTTTCTTATGGCACTCATGAGGAGTTCCCATCCCTGAGTCGGAGCCAAAGTTGGTGCTGAAATTATTCTTGACCCATCGAACTTTGAAATCCCTTAGTTTGCGGCCTCTATTATGTTTTCTATCTCCCCAGGCTCAAATGGTGGCTCTCCTGCATTTTACAATTTGACGGGTGTAGTTTCCCAGTCAAAATTACTTCTCGACATTAGTTAAAATGTGGCCCTTCCTAGTTGCATGCAGCTCTATGGGGCATTTTAAAATTTCTAAGGCTCACTTCAACCAAAATCATGTCCACGTGGTGATCCCACGCTTGCTCATGGTCTCTACTCTTGCGGACCATCTTTAAGTTACGCTAGAAAGACACGTGGAGGCTTCTACCAGGATTTTCCATACTTAGACTTTTCAAGAAACTTCCTAAAATGGCCTAGGACACATGGAGGGACCGCACATTTTTGGGGATCGACCCTTGATTTTTATTTTGAAGAAGTGCCAGGAGGATGCTTGGGGACTCTGTCGGACTGAGACACGTGTTGGGCCCTTACTTGTTTGGGGTCTCTATTTTTCGAGACCATCTCAAAATGTGTCATTGAGACACGGAGCAGGTGGAGAAATGGAGAAACAGAGTTTTCAGGTTATTTAAGGTTTTTTTCCTTTTGTAAAAAGGGGATAAAATTGTAAGTTGAAGCACAGGTCTTCTGGGACCCACATTGGGACATGTGTTAAGCCTTTTTTCTAAGGGCGAAGGGGCAGAGAAAAATGTCAACATTTTACTTTTTTTCAAAAATTATAAAATGTCAAATGGTGCTCCTTGACCCATTTCCAATCACATTTCGCCATGTGGAGGGCTCAGATTAAAAGTTGAAAGGCATGATCAATGGTAGCTATGCATTTCATTTGATTTTGCCACCATTGAAGCTCTAGGTTGTTTGGAGATGCATTTTTGCATCATTCTTCGTCAAATTTTTGGCATATCTATGTCATTTTCATCTGCAAAGTTCAATTGATTCAATTTGTGAGCTCAATTTGTAAATATGAAGTACTTTTGAGGTGGATTTTTGCTCAGGATCATGTAAAAATGAAAAATTCTAGATCTAGAAGTTGCAGGGTAAAAGTTTAGAGGAAAAGGAGGGGAAAATGATGAAATGATGAAAGTGCAGGCACAAAAGGTTAAAAATGCATTGCCTCGAAAGAAAAAAGGGATGACCTGTCAAGTCCAGCTATGTAGAGGCTCTGAAAAATTATTAAAGGAGGAATTTCTCACATAACATAATCAAAATGATTAGAAGGACTACTAAAATGTGATGGCAGGGAATCCTAGTCATTATTCGAGGGTCTCAGAGACGTTATCAATTAATAATTGGTCAACCTGGCAGATTTCGGATCTGAATTTATTAAATGTCTTTGTCTGAAAAAAATTGGTAACAAGAAAAGGTCCCTCAAATATTCTTCTCTTTTGAGGGGAAAAGGTGTTGCAGGCACCAAGGATGAAGAATATGCTTCCAGTTAGAACAATGATTCACCTTTTTTGAAAACAACTGGCAATTTTTTTATGAATCTATTGAATGTCACTTTCTGCAAATCATGATCCAATATGTGCAACAAAGGTACTTCGAATATTTCTCTTTTGAGGGGAAAATTAGATGTAAAGGGTGTATTATAGATATAATAAGATTACTCTTACAAAAGGTCGGAGTATGAATTCTTGAGAAAAAACTTGAGAAAGTTGTCTTACCGAGTGGAAAAATCCGATATTACCTGTTATTTTCTTTCTACGTTAGATTTTCTATCGTGTCAAGTTTGTTGCAGATGTATAGCCATTAACAAGCACTGAGATTACTCTAGAATCTTTCCCCTGATAATGAATCTAATCAATTTTAAAATTAATTTGTGTCTAATCTCTAGCAATGTTGTGTCTGCTTTATTATAAGAATGTCTGCAAATAGTTTATTTCGTTCCTGTTGCAATCTTATACTAAATCTTTTGTGAAATCACACAGTATCTCATTCCTATGATAGTCTAATGGTATTTGTAATTTCATTTCAAGAAGAGACTTCATCTTGGATGAGATAAACAAATTTAAAATCAATTCACTGTCATTTGTTGATAAATAACTTCTATAAGTCTTCGGGTGTACCTTAGGTTTGATTAACCAAAAATTTTAGTGTTTAATTGATTTAAATTTCAGCATTCGTGTTAGGGTCTCAAAGATTATGTCACACCCTCTGGTTGAAGGAACATCTTGACTATTCTTGAGCTTTATGTTGTGAATTTGTTCATTATTGTGATGTCCATCCAAAGATCTGGTATAATCACCTCTGTTCTTCTTCATCTCCCACCAAAATCCTTCAAAAAATTCATCCTACCCTGAACTATTCATGTTTTGTCCTATGTATGAACAAATGCAAAATCCCATTGTCAAAAATATGTAGAAGAAATCAGGATTCCAAATGTCTTTAGTAACCTTTGCCTTGTGTTGAAAATATCTCCATAATCTAGAAAGGACAACTCGTGAGACTCATATTTGGTGTGTTGATCATATTTTCCCCAAGGTCTTCTCTATAAAATTTGTGCAAAAGAAAGGTATCTGTGTCTCCTTTAATAATAGAGGTTACAAAACAGGTTCTCTTACCTTGGTTGAAAGGCACAAACTAAAATAGTTAGGATAAGATCATATCCTATTAAGGTGCTACCCACTTCTTTCAAAGTCTAAGTGCTAAAAATTCTTATAGATCACTTCCTTGGGTAAAAAATGACATAAATAATCATCTATCTGCCTCTGAGTGTCTTGTCAAATCCAAGATGCTACTCGGCCTTTGAAGAAGATTAAATTCACGTACCAACAGGGTGATCTCTTGCCAATAGAAGAGTGTTGCAGAGAGAGGTCTTGTTTTTCTCTCAGTCCATGACACATCTTGAATTATAGGTGCCATTATAGATTGAAATGTCTTGATTTGTAACCGATTATAACCGTTTGTAACTTTATTATAATAGAATTGTAACCAATTGATTGAATTCTGTAACTAGAGAGAAGCGTTTGATAATTTATAAATCTATTGAAACTTCTTGAAAATGCATTGAATTAAGAAAATGTCTATTTTTTCCCAAAGATGCAAGCTCCTAGTTGGGACAAAAATGGCCATTATTCATGTTTGTTACTAGGCACTATTTTTTGTTGTGTGTTTGTGATCCAAGTCTGATTCTGGTCCACTCTATGACTGTGTTCTTTTACAATTTTTGTGATGTGTTATTCTATTCTTGAGCTTTGAGATGTTAGAAGGGTTATTTGTACACCCAATTGTTTCCTCGACTCATTTAGGTGCATGTGAAAAATGTAGGAGGATGCGGCCCAGAGGAGAGGACCTAAAACTTATATGCATATCATGTAATTTATACCTACATGGGGTAGAGGATGTGCATGGTAGAATCCAAGGCACGTGTAAATAATGTAGGATAAAAACAAGTGTTAGTATAAAAGCATGCAATACAATACAAAGTAACAATAACATATGAAGATAAGAGGGACATTGAAAAGTGAGTTGCAGACATGGGACATTGCTCACAATGTCTCAAGACAATCAGGGTCGGAACAACCATAAGAAAACCATGATCAAGCATGACATAGGGCATAACCCAAAAATAGTGGAAAATAATAGCAAACATGTAACCATGGTTGTATAGTAACCTACAAGGAAAATGCTATACAAGAAGCACGCATTAGAATTTTAGAAAGATAAGTAGTATGTAGAATCATGTATATATCAACAAAAAGTAATTGAAAAAGAAAAAAAATATTAAATACTAAAATGATAGGACATATGATGTGTAAACTATGAGAGTAGAAAAGGTAGATGCCATAAGTAGCCTTGACAGGACTAGTAAAGAGAAGTATCGAGAATCATGGATCATGTAATAATTTATAAAATTCATACATTCACCTCATGATACCAAGTGAATGGACTTGTGTGTATAAAAAAGAGAATGCCATAATGAGTATTCAACTAGCATGGGAAACAAAGTGTAACATGTAAATAATATAATCTAACAAGAGTAATTGCAACCAAAATGTGCAGGTGGTGTGTAAAAGTGAAGGTGTGCTACGATGTATAAGATGTGAAAATTGGAGGGGTGAAATTTACCCCCCAACGGATGTGCATGAGATGAGGTTCATTTGGGAATTATCCCAGTAAGCAATCAAGTATAAACTGTAGAAAAAAAGATCATCAGGTAATGACAGGATAATGTGTGTGTCAGAGATTTGAGAGCGCTTAGAAAGGTAGACATGAATCACGGAGCATGAATTGTAGTAAATATGCTATGAGTAGACAATAGAGATAATCAATAGTGATGGGGGGGGGGAGAAATTTCAATGCCCCTAACTGTGTGAGGGATAAAATTGCTATCTAACGATACTCAAAAGAGAGGGCCCCGATGTAGGTGTTTGTTTAATGGCGAGAAATAGATGTTGAGATAAATTATACTTGAGAGGTGGATGAGGGCATTAATGATTCTGACCAGTGCTTTAAAATAGAGGCA
>CM034152.1:606670097-606755384 GCA_019776745.2 Taxus chinensis | reverse complement strand
TGAATGTGCCTGTGGTGGGAGTTGTTGCAACCCGTGTGAGAAGAGTGACATATGGAGAAAGCGACTGATGACCAGTTGGAGAGTGAGGTGTTGCTTTGCAGTGGTCAACATGTTATGTTGGTGTGAAATTTGTGGGTGGAGGTAGGTTTAGTTACGGATCTCTTGGACAAGTGAAGAACATAGTGTATTACCCTGGGACGAAGCCTCTAGATCTGCTAATATTTGTTGTTGTGGAGTTTCAGAATTACATCGGCATCCTATGGTATTTAAGTCACCCGAAATATGTACCAGTGCCTCCAATATTGAAGATGTCATTGGCTCTTACAATTCACAAGTCACAGGGACTCACTCTCAACAGAGCAACGATCGACATAGGCAGTAGGGAGCAACAAGGGCTAACATTCATGGTGATATCAAGAGTGAAGTCTCTTGATGGATTACGCATATGTCCTCCTTTTTCTTCTGAGTGTTATTCTAAGATGAAGGATGGTGCATACGTTTCTATTAGGAAGAAGGAGGAAGATCGTCTATTGAAATGTGGAGAAACATCATTAGGAACGACATTGATCACTCGTTCTTGAATACTTAAATATGTGTCTTTTCTAATATGTTGATAGTTGTGTGTTTTCTGTAATTTTGTTCAACGATATATGGTGATCAATTTTTCTAAACGTGAATCATTTAAAAATTCACTGAGGTTTATTAATTACGTGTGATATACATTTTGATTTTGTAATTTCGTATTTATTTCTACATAGTTATAGTTAACGTTTATATAAATTTAATTTATTTGATGGCAATATGACGAATTTTACATTTCATACCATGTCTCACAAACTCATCAGTGCATTGTTATTAGTTTTGAGATCATATACGATGAGATTTTGTATGGAAGAAAAATAAACACATGTGAAATTAGAGAACTTGGAACTATAAATTTTGATTTTGTAATTTCGTATTTATTTCTACATATTTATAATTAATGTTTGCATAAATTTAATTTATTTGATGCACTATGAGGAATTTTACATTTCATGGTGTCTCACAAACTCATAAATGCATCGTTATTAGTTGTGAAGATCATATGCGACGAGATTTTGTATGGAAGGAAAACAAACACTTGTGAAATTAGAGAACTTGGAACTATGTTTCAATAATATTGTTGACCTTTCATTAGTTAACCACGTGCTGATTTTTTTTATAATTTGATATGCGTAAATTTACATATTTACATATTAAGGCTTTGAATGCATTTGTGGTGTGAATTATAATATGATAATAAGTTATGAAATTTGAAAAGTTAAAATTTATTACAATTTAAAAAGTAAAAACAAAAATGATGATGATAGTGATGATGACAATGATCAATGATGGTGGTGATGATGACGAGAACGATGATGGCGGTGATGATGATGATAACGAAAAATATTGACGATGCTGGTGATGATGTTGACGAAAATGATCGTTTATGGTAGTGATAATAATGATGATGATAATGATTACGAAGACAACAATGATGATGATGATGATGAAAATAATGGTTAAAAACTGAATGGGGAGTGAGAATGATGATGATGATTTTATGGAGATGATAATGAGAATGAAGATAACAATGATGTATGATTACGAAGACAATAATGATGATGATAATGATAATGAAAATGATCAATGATGTTGGTGATGATAATGATGACAACGATGATCAACAATGGTGGTGATGATAAAGACAATGATAGTGATTGATGATGGTGGTGTTGATAAAGATGATGACAGTAATTACGATGACAATGATGATGATGATGATGATGATCATAAAGAAAATAACAACAAAAAATTAGATGGAAATGATAATGATGACGCTGATGATAACAATTTGATTGAGAATATGATGAAAATGATGATGATGATGACAATGATAATGATTCGTAATTATTAAGACAATAATGACGACAAAAATGATCAACGGTGGTGGTGATGATAATCACGATGAAAATGATATTTGATGATGATCAAAATTGAGAATGATTAAACTAATGATTATAATATGATAATTATGTTTTTGATAATTTTTAATTTTTAGTTTTAATTTTGTGTAATTTTGTTCAACGATATATGGTGATCAATTTTTCTAAACGCGAATCATTTAAAATTCACTGAGGTTTATTAATTACGTGTGATTACATTTTGATTTTGTAATTTCGTATTTATTTCTACATATTTATAGTTAACGTTTATATAAATTTAATTTATTTGATGCAATATGACGACTTTTACATTTCATACCATGTCTCACAAACTCATCAGTGCATCGTTATTAGTTGTGAGATCATATGCAATGAGCTTTTGTATGGAAGACAAATGAACACATGTGAAATTAGAGAACTTGGAACTATAAATTTTGATTTTGTAATTTCATATTTATTTCTACATATTTATAATTAATGTTTGCATAAATTTAATTTATTTGATGCACTATGAGGACTTTTACATTTCATGGTGTCTCACAAACTCATCATGCATCGTTATTAGTTGTGAGATCATATGTGACGAGCTTTTGTGTGGAAGGAAAACAAACACACGTGAAATTAGAGAACTTGGAACTATTTTTCAATAATATTGTTGACCTTTCATAAGTTAACCACGTTTTTTTTTTATAATTTGACATGCGTAACTTTACATATTTACATATTAAGTCTTTGAATGCATTTGTGGTGTGAATTAAAATATGATAATAATTTATGAAATTTGAAAAGTTAAAATTTATTATAATTTAAAAAGTAAAAACAACAATGATGATGATAGTGATGATGACAACGATCAATGATGGTGGTGATGATGACGAGAACGATGATGGCGGTGATGATGATGATAACGAAAAATATTGACCATGGTGGTGATGATGTTGACGACGAAAATGATCGTTGATGGTCGTGATAATAATGATGATGATAATGATTACGAAGACAAAAATGATGATGATGATGATGAAAATAATGGTAAAAAACTTAATTGGGATGAGAATGATGATGATGATTTCATGGAGATTATGACGAGAATGAAGATAACAATGATGTATGATTACGAAGACAACAATGATGATGATAATGATAATGAAAATGATCAATGATGATGGTGATGATAATGATGACAACGATGATCAACAATGGTGGTTATGATAAAGACAATGATAGTGATTGACGATGGTGGTGTTGATAAAGATGATGACAGTAATTACGATGACAATGATGATGATGATGACGATGATCATAATGAAAATAACGATAAAAAATTAGATGCAAATGATAATGATGACGATGATGATAACGATTTGATTGAGAATATGATGAAAATGATGATGATGATGACAATGATAATGATTCATAATTATTAAGACAATAATGAGGACAAAAATTATCAATGGTGGTGGTGGTGATAATGACGATGACAATGATATTTTATGATGATGAAAATTGATAATGATGAAACTAATGATTATAATATGATAATTTAGTTTTTCATAATTTTAAAATTTTGTGTAATTTTTTTCAACGATGTATGGTGATCAATTTTTCTAAACGTGAATCATTTTAAAATTCACCGAGGTTTATTAATTACAAGTGATATACATTTTGATTTTTTAATTTCATGTTTATTTCTACATATTTATAGTTAACGTTTGTATAAATGTAATTTATTTGATGCAATATGATGACTTTTAAATTTTCATACCATGTCCTCACAAACTCATCGGTGCATCGTTATTACTTGTGAGATCATATGCGATGAGCTTTTATATGGAAGAAAAATAAACACATGTGAAATTAGAGAACTTGGAACTATACATTTTGATATTGTAATTTCATATTTATTTCTACATATTTATAATTAATGTTTGCATAAATTTAATTTATTTGATGCACTATGAGGACTTTTACATTTCATGGTGTCTCACAAACTCATTAGTGCATCGTTTATTAGTTGTGAGATTCATATGCCACGGAGCTTTTGTATAAAAAGAAAACAAACACATGTGAAATTAGAGAACTTGGAACTATGTTTCAATAATATTGTTGAACTTTCATAAGTTAACCATGTTATGTTTTTATAATTTGACATGCGTAAATTTACATATTTAGATATTAAGGCTTTGAATGCATTTTTTGGTGTGAATTAATAATATGATAATAATTTATGAAATTTGTAAAGTTAAAATTTATTACAATTTAAAAAGTTTAAAACAACAATGATGATGATAGTGATGATGACAATGATAAATGATGGTGGTGATGACGACGAGAATGACGATGGCGGTGATGATGATGATAACGAAAAAATATTGATGATGGTGGTGATGATGTTGACGACGAAAATGATCGTTTATGGTGGTGATAATAATGATGATGATAATGACTATGAAGACAACAATGATGATGACGACGATGAAAATAATGGTAAAAAACTTAATGGGGATGAGAATGATGATGATGATTTTATGGATATGACGATGAGAATGAAGATAACAATTATGTATCATTATGAAGACAATAATGATGAAGATAATGATAATGAAAATGATCAATAATGTTGGTGATGATAATGATGACGACGATGATCAACAATGGTGGTGCTAATAAAGACAATAATAGTGATCGATGGTGGTGTTGATAAAGATGATGAAAGTAATTACGATGACAATGATGATGATGATGATCATAATGAAAATAACAATAAAAAATTAGGTGGAAATGATAATTATGACGCTGATGATAACGATTTGATTGAGAATATGATGAAAATGATGATGATGATGACAATGATAATGATTCATAATTATTAAGACAATAATGACGATGAAAATGATCAACGGTGGTGGTGATGATAATGACGATGACAATGATATTTGATGACAATGAAAATTGATAACTATGACACTAATGATTATACTATGATAATTTAGTTTTTGATAATTTTTAATTTTGTGTAATTTTGTTTACCGATATATGGTGATCAATTTTTCTAAACGTGAATCATTTAAAATTCGCTGAGGTTTATTAATTACGTGTGATATACATTTTGATTTTGTAATTTCGTATTTATTTCTAGATATTTATAGTTAACGTTTGTATAAATTTAATTTATTTGATGCAATATGGTGAATTTAATATTTCATACATTGTCTCACAAAATCATCAGTGCATCGTTATTAGTTGTGAGATCATATGCGATGAGATTTTGTATGGAAGAAAAAATAAACACATGTGAAATTAGAGAACTTGGAACTATACATTTTGATTTTGTAATTTCGTATTTATTTCTATATATTTATAATTAATGTTTGCATAAATTTAATTTATTTGATGCACTATGAGGACTTTTACATTTCATGGTGTCTCACAAACTCATCAGTAGTGCATTGTTATTAGTTGTGAGATCATATGCGACGAGCTTTTTTATGAAGGAAAACAAACACATGTGAAATTAGAGAACTTGGAACTATGTTTCAATAATATTGTTGACCTTTCAAAAGTTAACCACGTTATTTTTTTTATAATTTGACATGCATAACTTTACATATTTACATATTAAGGCTTTGAATGCATTTGTGGTGTGAATTATAATATGATAATAATTTATGAAATTTCAAAAGTTAAAATTTATTACAATTTAAAAAGTTAAAACAACAATGATGATGATAGTGATGATGACAACGATCAATGATGGTGGTGATGACGACGGGAACGACGATGGCGGTGATGATGATGATAACGAAAAATATTGATGATGGTGGTGATGATGTTGACGAAAATGATCGTTTATGGTGGTGATAATAATGATGATGATAATGATTACGAAGACAACAATGATGACAATGATGATGAAAATAATGGTTAAAAACTTAATGGGGATGAGAATGATGATGATGATTTTATGGAGATGATGATGAGAATGAAGATAACAATCATGTATGATTACGAAGACAATAATGATGATGATAATGATAATGAAAATGATCAATGATGTTGGTGATGATAATGATTACAATGATGATCAACAATGGTGGTGATGATAAAGACAATGATAGTGATCGATGATGGTGGTGTTGATAAAGATGATGACAGTAATTACGATGAAAATGATGATGATGATGATGATCATAATGAAAATAACAATAAAAATCAGATGGAAACGATAATGATGACGCTGATGATAAGATTTTGATTGAGAATATGATGAAAATGATGATGATGATGACAATGATAATGATTCGTAATTATTAAGACAATAATGACGATGAAAATGATCAACGGTGGTGGTGATGATAATCACGATGACAATGATATTTGATGATGATGAAAATTGATAACGATTAAACTAATGATTATATTATGATAATTATGTTTTTGATAATTTTTAATTTTTAGTTTTAATTTTGTGTAATTTTGTTCAGCGATATATGGTGATCAATTTTTCTAAACGTGAATCATTTAAAATTCGCTGAGGTTTATTACTTACGTGCGATATACATTTTGATTTTGTAATTTCGTATTTATTTCTACATATTTATAGTTAACGTTTGTATAAATTTAATTTATTTGATGCAATATGACGACTTTTACATTTCATACCATGTCTCACAAACTCATCAGTGCATAGTTATTAGTTGTGAGATCATTTGCGATGAGCTTTTGTATGGAAGAAAAATAAACACATGTGAAATAAGAGAACTTGGAACTACACATTTTGATTTTGTAATTTCATATTTATTTCTACATATTTATAATTAATGTTTGTATAAATTTAATTTATTTGATGCACTATGAGGATTTTTACATTTCATGGTGTCTCACAAACTCATCAGTGCATCGTTATTAGTTGTGAGATCATATGCGACGAGCTTTTGTATGGAAAGAAAACAAACACATGTGAAATTAGAGAAATTGGATCTATGTTTCAATAATATTGTTGACATTTCATAAGTTAACCACGTTATTTTTTTTATAATTTGACATGCGTAACTTTACATATTTACATATTAAGGCTTTGAATGCATTTGTGGTGTGAATTATAATATGATAGTAATTTATGAAATTTGAAAAGTTAAAATTTATTACAATTTAAAAAGTAAAAATAACAATGATGATGATAGTGATGATGACAACGATAAATGATGGTGGTGATGATGACGAGAACGACGATAGCGGTGATGATGATGATAACGAAAAATATTGACCATGGTGGTGATGATGTTGACGACGATAATGATCGTTTATGGTGATGATAATAATGATGATGATAATGATTACGAAGACAACAATGATGATGATGATGATGAAAATAATGGTAAAAAATTTAATGGGGATGAGAATGATGATGATGATTTTATGGAGATGATGATGAGAATGAAGATAACAATCATGTATGATTACGAAGACAATAATGATGATGATAATGATAATGAAAATGATCAATGATGTTGGTGATGATAATGATTACAATGATGATCAACAATGGTGGTGATGATAAAGACAATGATAGTGATCGATGATGGTGGTGTTGATAAAGATGATGACAGTAATTACGATGAAAATGATGATGATGATGATGATCATAATGAAAATAACAATAAAAAATTAGATGGAAACGATAATGATGACGCTGATGATAATGATTTGATTGAGAATATGATGAAAATGATGATGATGATGACAATGATAATGATTCATAATTATTAAGACAATAATGACGACAAAAATGATCGACGGTGGTGGTGATGATAATGACGATGACAACGATATTTGATGATGATGGATAACGATGATACTAATGGATTATAATATGATATTTTAGTTTTTGATAATTTTTAATTTTGTGTAATTTTGTTCAGCAATATATGGTGATCAATTTTTCTAAACGTGAATCATTTAAAATTTGCTGAGGTTTATTAATTACGTGTGATATAAATTTTTATTTTGTAATTTCATATTTATTTCTACATATTTATAGTTAACGTTTGTATAAATTTAATTTATTGGATGCAATATGACGACTTTTACATTTCATACCATGTCTCACAAACTCATCAGTGCATCATTATTAGTTGTGAGATCATATGCGATGAGCTTTTGTATGGAAGAAAAATAAACACATGTAAAATTAGAGAACTTGGAACTATACATTTTGATTTTGTAATTTCGTATTTATTTCTACATATTTATAATAAATGTTTGCATAAATTTAATTTATTTGATGCACTATGAGGACTTTTACATTTCATGGTGTCTCGCAAACTCATCATTGCATCAGTATTAGTTGTGAGATCGTATGCGACGAGCTTTTGTATGGAAGGAAAACAAACACATGTGAAATTAGAGAACTTGGAACTATGTTTCAATAATATTGTTGACCTTTCATAAGTTAACCACGTTATTTTGTTTATAATTTGACATGCGTAACTTTACATATTTACATATTAAGGCTTTGAATGCATTTGTGGGGTGAATTATAATATGATAATAATTTATGAAATTTGAAAAGTTAAAATTTATTACAATTTAAAAAGTAAAAACAACAATGATGATGATAGTGATGATGACAACGATCAATGATGGTGGTGATGATGAAGAGAACGACGATGGCGGTGATGATGATGATAACAAAAAATATTGACGATGGTGGTGATGATGTTGACGACGAAAATGATCGTTTATGGTGGTGATAATAATGATGATGATAATGATTATGAAGAAAACAATGATGATGACGACGATGAGAATGATGATGATGATTTTATGGAGATGACGATGAGAATGAAGATAACAATGATGTATGATTACGAAGACAATAATGATGAAGATAATGATAATGAAAATGATCAATAATGTTGGTGATGATAATGATGACAACGATGATCAACAATGGTGGTGCTGATAAAGACAATAATAGTGATCGATGGTGGTGTTGATAAAGATGATGACAGTAATTACGATGACCAATGATGATGATGATGATGATCATAATGAAAAGAACAATAAAAAATTAGGTGGAAATGATAATTATGACGCTGATGATAATGATTTGATTGAGAATATGATGAAAATGATGATGATGATGACAATGATAATGATTCGTAATTATTAAGACAATAATGACGATGAAAATGATCAACGGTGGTGGTGATGATAATGACGATGACAATGATATTTCATGATGATGAAAATTGATAACGATGACACTAATGATTATAATATGATAATTTAGTTTTTGATCATTTTTAATTTTTTGTAATTTTGTTCAGCGATATATGGTGATCAGTTTTTCTAAACGTGAATCATTTAAAATTCACTGAGGTTTATTAATTACGTGTGATATACATTTTGATTTTGTAATTTCGTATTTATTTCTACATATTTATAGTTAACGTTTGTATAAATTTAATTTATTTGATGCAATATGACGACTTTTACATTTCATACCTTGTCTCACAAACTCATCAGTGCATCGTTATTAGTTGTGAGATCATATGCGATTAGATTTTGTATGGAAGAAAAATAAACACATCTGAAATTAGAGAACTTGGAACTATACATTTTGATTTTGTAATTTCGTATTTATTTCTACATATTTATAATTAATGTTTGCATAAATTTAATTTATTTGATGCACTATGAGGACTTTTACATTTCATGGTGTCTCACAAACTCATCAGTAGTGCATCGTTATCAGTTGTGAGATCATATGCAATGAGCTTTTGTAGGAAGGAAAACAAACACGTGAAATTAGAGAACATGGAACTATGTTTCAATAATATTGTTGACCTTTCATAAGTTAACCACGTTTTATTTTTTATAATTTGACATGTGTAACTTTACATATTTACATATTAAGGATTTGAATGCATTTTGTGGTGTGAATTATAATATGATAATAATTTATGAAATTTGAAAAGTTAAAATTTATTACAATTTAAAAATTAAAAATGACAATGATGATGATAGTGATGATCACAACGATCAATGATGGTGGTGATGATGACGAGAACGACGATGGCGGTGATGATGATGATAACGAAAAATATTAACGATGGTGGTGATGATGTTGACGACGAAAATGATCGTTTATGGTGGTGATAATAATGATGATGATATGATTACGAAGACAACAATGATGATGACGATGATGAAAATAATGGTTAAAAACTTAATGGGGTTAATAATGATGATGATGATTTTATGGAGATGATGATGAGAATGAAGATAACAATGATGTATGATTACGAAGACAATAATGATGATGATAATGATAATGAAAATGATCAATGATGTTGGTGATGATAATGATGACAACGATGATCAACAATTGTGGTGATGATAAAGACAATGATAGTGATCGACGATGGTGGTGTTGATAAAGATGATGACGGTAATTACGATGACAATGATGATGATGATGATGATGATGATAATGAAAATAACAATAAAAAATTAGATGGAAATGATAATGACGATGCTGATGATAATGATTTGATTGAGAATACGATGAAAATGATGATGATGATGACAATGATAATGATTCATAATTATTAAGACAATAATGATGACGAAAATGATCAACGGTGGTGGTGATGATAATGACGATGGCAATGATATTTGATGATGATGAAAATTGATAACGATGACACTAATGATTATAATATGATAATTTAGTTTTTCATAATTTTTAATTTTTAATTTTAATTTTGTGTAATTTTGTTCAGCGATATATGATGATCAATTTTTCTAAATTTGAATCATTTAAAATTTGCTGAGGTTTATTAATTACGTGTGATATACATTTTGATTTTGTAATTTCGTATTTATTTGTACATATTTATAGTTAAAGTTTGTATAAATTTAATTTATTTGATGCAATATGACAACTTTTACATTTCATACCATGTCTCACAAACTCATCAGTGCATCGATATTAGTTGTTAGATCATATGCGATGTGCTTTTGTATGGAAGAAAAATAAACACATGTGAAATTAGAGAACTTGGAACTATACATTTTGATTGTGTAATTTCATAATTATTTCTACATATTTATAGTTAATGTTTGCATAAATTTAATTTATTTGATGCACTATGTCAACTTTTACATTTCATGGTGTCTAACAAACTGATCAATGCATCGTTATTAGTTGTGAGATCATATGCGACGAGCTTTTGTATGGAAGGAAAACAAACACATGTGAAATTAGAGAACTTGGAACTATGTTTCAATAATATTGTTGACCTTTCATAAGTTAACCATGTTATTTTTTTATAATTTGACATGCGTAACTTTACATATTTACATATTAAGGCTTTGAATGCATTCGTGTTGTGAATTATAATATGATAATAATTTATGAAATTTGAAAAGTTAAAATTTATTACAATTTTAAAAGTAAAAACAAAAATGATGATGATAGTACTGATGATGACAACGATCAATGATGGTGGTGATGATGACGAGAACGACGATGGCGGTGATGATGATGACAACGAAAAATATTAATGATGGTGGTGATGATGTTGACGACGAAAATGATCGTTAATGGTGGTGATAATAATGATGATGATAATGATTACGAAGACAACAATGATGATGACGATGATGAAAATAATGGTAAAAAACTTAATGGGGATGAGAATGATGATGATGATTTTATGGAGATGATGATGAGAATGAAGATAACGATGATGTATGATTACGAAGACAATAATGATGATGATAATGATAATGAAAGTGATCAATGATGTTGGTGATGATAATGATGACAACGATGATCAAAAAATGGTGGTGATGATAAAGACAATGATAGTGATCAATGATGGTGGTGTTGATAAAGATGATGACAGTAATTACGACGACAATGACGATGATGATGATGATCATAATGAAAATAACAATAAAAAATAGATGGAAATGATAATGATGACGGTAATGATAACGATTTTATTGAGAATATGATGAAAATGATGATGATGATGATGACAATGATAATGATTCGTAATTATTAAGACAATAATGACGACGAAAATGATCAACGATGGTGGTGATGATAACGACGATGACATTGATATTTGATGATGATGAAATATGATAACGATGACACTAATGATTATAATATGATAATTTAGTTTTTGATAATTTTTAATTTTTAGTTTTAATTTAATTTTATACTTTTTTTTAATATTTACCTTTAAATAATTTTAAATTTTTATTTATTTTTTAGTCTTGTGAATTTTTTAATTTTTAGTAATTTGTAATATTCTATTATTTTTAAATATTTGTAAATTTAATATTTTATTTTTCTAATTAATTTTAATATGTAAATTTAATTTTTTTAATTTTTATTCATTTTTTAGTTTTTAATTAATTTTTTTTAATCCATTTTTTATTTTTAAATTTATTTCTAATTTTTATTTTTAATTAATTTTTTTATTGATTTAAATTTTTAATTTTTTAATGATTTGATTATTTTTAAAAAAAATTTCTCATATTTATTAATGTTTAATTTTTTATTAAAGACAGTATTTTTTATTGATATTTATTAATTTAAAGACAATTTTTTTATTAATATTTATTAATTTAAATTTTATTTTTATTTTTAATTTGTAATTTTTTTTAATTGAATATTTTAATTTTTAATATTTATTATTTAATAATTTTAATTCTAAATTTAAATTATCAATTTTTGATCTTTTATTAATTTAATCATTATTTTATTTACTATTTTTAAAATATATATTTTCGTAGATTTAATGTTTATTTAATTAATAACCATTAATAAACAGGCCGATACACCAAAGGTGATATTGCTAGTATATTTAATGATGGTATTACGCTATTACAATCCAGCTAAAAACCCATGAAGCTTCTTGAAAGCAAATAAAAAAGGGAGATCATGTTTAACCTATTACAGAAAATAAAATCAGCGGCATTTAATAACAGCTTCGAGAGGATATTTCATGCACTTGAGATTCATTCTCAAGTCGGGACTCAGATCTGGAGGGATCCCTTCATTCGCACTGGACCACTGAAATTTGATCAGTCCAGATTGGCAAGAGTAATAGAAATATGCACGCTGGAAACATCCATTCCTGCACATATTCGCCTTCCTGCTCCAAACGGCAGATATGCCATCCTCATTTTATCTGATTCAACTTCGCCCAGAAATCTGCTTGGCTTGAAATCCCCAGGATTATTCCACACCTGAGGATCGGTAGAAATGGCGTCTAGATTTATCATCACTCCAGCTTTAGCAGGTATAGTTATGCCCATCACCTTACATTCCTACACAGTTTCAAGAACAACAGCGAGAGGCGCATTAGCTTCTTTTCGCAGGGTTTCCTTCACCACAGCTGCCAAAAATGGCAGTTTCTCCAAGTCGTCTACGCATACAGTGTTATCCCCAGAGACCGCTTCTCTTGTTGCTTTATACGCTCTCCGTTGGATGTCTGGATGGTGAATCATGTAAGCCAGAGCCCATTCTACAGCAGTGGACGTGCTGTCCACTGAAAGAACAAAAATTTCGAATAAATTGAAAACTATTTCTTCATCGCTCAATTTTTGCTTACCTTCCCCTTCGTCTTCTCCTTTGCCAACAGACAGCAAACATTTCAAGAAACAATTGGGCGCGCTCTGATTAAAGTATCCCATTAAAAATGCGGCCAAAGTGAACTAAAGGCAATAATAGATCCAAAATACGAGCTTTTATAGCCTTCCATCTCTTTAATGATTTAGCCGAAGAAGGAACAAAATAGCGAGTGAATGGAAATGACTCCAAAAGCAAATCCATGTTTCCGTTGAAAACAATATCCTCGGCTATTAATTCCTCGAGCTTGTTCACGAAATTCACTCCTTGAAAATCGGGGCCGAAGCATAATGGTACCATGAAATTGATTGACATGATTTTGAACAAGTGCAGAGGCCTCACAACGCCATTATTTGCTTTCATCTCCTCCTCCAATTTGTCGACGAGATCCTTCATATATCTCTGCTGCGAGGATCTGTAGCTTCGTATGTGAGACAGGCTGAAAACGTTGGTCTGAAGAATTGTTCTGAGCTTACTCCAGTACTCGTTGTAAGAAGAACTAATGGTGGTTCTATAGCCGGCGGTGATGAATTGGCTAACGTAGGGCTTAGGACGACCTGCAAAATTGGAGGCTTGGGTAACCAGCGCCTCCCAAATTGGAGCTTGGCTGATGAGAACTACGAGCAGAGATGGTCCCATCCACATGGTCATGACTGGCCCATATGACACCTCGCCATGTCTGTTATTGCCGACAGGAGGCTACCTCCCTTATTGAGTTGATGCATGTTGTCCAACAATGGCAGTTTGGGTGGAGTTGGGGCCATTTCTTCCTCCTACTCTTGCTCAACTTGACTGCTGTGAAAAAGAGGTTGGCTATAACAGCTGTGAGAAAGATTGAAATTAAGGCCAAAAATGCTTTTTCCCTCAATATAGGCAAACAGAGAGTGTACATTCTCCATGGATGCAGTGTTTCAGAATTGAAATTGTGTTATTAGATATTAACAATCCCTTCTTATAACAGTTTGTTTCAATGGTTGCTAACTCTTTCGTGGCAGCTACTATGGTAGCATTACGTTGACATTTCGCTGGTTGGCATTCTCTTCGGCTAAGGTGGATACATTGCAAAGTTGGATATTGGATGTATGAGAGCATGCCACTGCAATTAAAAGATCGTAACATCCTGACCACAATTAAATTTTATATTGGTAGCAACTATTTGTTAGTAATTAAATACAAGGTAACAACTTTTGTACGTAAACTATTAAATGATGGCTTTCAAATATGGGAAAATGACGGTTGGCCAAAAGAATATAATAAATATGGGAAATAATACGATATACTCAAATTTCTAGATATTGATGAAAACCCACTAATTGATACCGAAAATCATTTTTGTTTAAGATTTTTTTAATACATTTATACACCATGTTTTCAAAACTATTGAAAAAATCAAAGTTTTATTCTTTGTTAAAAGAAAAATATAGAAAATAAAACGGAAAATTTCAATGATTTTACTATATTTGGTAATCATGGATCCATTCACTTTCATCTTTGTTAGATGTAGCATTTCAACGCAAAAAGGAACATTTACCCTTTTCTCGGCCTATAAGAACAATGTCAAAGTTCTTGTTGGACTATAGTCACTAAGGTCAGGGGTTCAAACTACAAGTTGTGCACAAAGTCACCATGTCTCATGCAAGATCAAGGCTAGTTACACCTTCCACCAATTAATCATAGTTGTGGCAGACGGGTCATGTCAGCAAATAACAAATACTTAAAATTTTAATACATTTGTCTACAATTCTCCTTCCTCAATCCTTGTCTCCATCTCCCGTCTTGTCTATATAATATTTTCATTTCACTTATTCAATTTTAACTTCTTGAAAGTCATTAAACCTTATTAATAATCTTTCGCTAAAGTAAGTTATAAAATTGAACCGTGAATTTTTTTGTAAAAATAATTGATATAATTAGGATAGTTAGATTTTTTATTGTTTTATATTGGTTGGTTGAATCAAAATACTCCAAGTCATCATCGGAATTTGAAAAAAAGTTAATTTTTCCTTGGTTTCTCAACGCACTAATTTTTACCAATACTTTAACAAAAAAAACTAAAAAAATATTATTACTAATACTATATACGTTTCCCTCGTTCAAGACAAAAGCGTGAATTCTAGAAGATGAAAAGAAGGGGTAAAATTAGATCAACATAGCTTTACATTATTCTTGGAGGCTAGGGCAGCTACTTGTCTAATCATTTGCTAGAGAATGGGTTACCATCAATGTTATGGGTGGGGGTATTACAGTCAATGTATATTTTTTCTCATATTATATGTGTGAGGGATTACTCTAATCAATGATGTAGTGGTTATTGTGATGTTGTTTTATATTTGATTGATTGACCTAATAATACATTATACGTGGAATATGATGTAGATGTTAATAGTAAAAATTGTTTTGTGGTAATATTTGTTGTATATTATTAGTTCTTATATGTCATATACACAATAAAATGTGATGATCCCTTTAGTGAATGTTTTTCAATAACTCTGAAAGAAATTAAAACATTACATGAAGGAACATTTATGTTAAAACTATTGTTGGTGTGATGGGAGTAACATGTTATCAAAAATATTTCTAAGGCATGTAAGTGTTGTTAGTGCAAATTCACAACACCCCCAAATGAGTTATGGATCTACTTTTCTAAGGAAATCTCATCTGGTGTGAATGCACAACATTCAATTTTCTCTCCAAGGTGTGGGACCTTGCAAGTTGAGAAAACTCTCTAGATTGAAGCCGGTTCTTACTCCTCTGTTTAGGTGTATGCATGCAATCTTTGTAGAGGTTTTGATTCAAAATTCCTACTCTAAAACTACCAAGGAGACATGTTTGAGAGAAAACAAGGAAATGGAAACAAAACTAAGCAAAACAGAAAGAGAGGTGATACACCAAAGGAGTGTTGAACTCCTTTCTTTGCAAAAATAGACACCGATCATGAAGATGTAGCAAAAAAAAAATCCAAAAATTACAAGAATACAATGAAGGATCAGAAGACAATAATAACTACATGAGAGGATTGAAAATTGATCACAAAGCATACATTATCATGCCCAGATTTGATACAATACGTTGCAATGGAAAAGAGGCAAAAAACATGTTACAATCTCTAGGTGGGACGTCTAAAAATCCTTCAAATCCACCCTTTAAATTGAAAAGAAGAGATTGCAAAAGAAATAACATCCAACCCTTTTCAAATGAGCCAAATATGGCTTTTAATGGGGAAGCGGAATGAAGGGAAAGTTAAAAAAAATGCGGGGAAAATTGACTTTTCATCTCCAACCACTTACCAGACTCATTAAAATAGTAAGGGCACCTTCAAAAAATCGATTTTTAGATGTAGTTTACCATGCTGGAGAAGAAACGAGTGCCATACTTCATTCAATTATGGTGGTTGGGGTTTGGTTCTACATTTTTTCCCGTGCTAGAGCAATATCTTCATTTTTATCCCAAAAACCTTTATAAAAAATCAAAAATTAATAGTCCATTATGTAGAGAATTTTAGTAGCTTTCCAATGAAACCAAGAACATAAAAATTTGAGTTTTGGATCAAATGTTATGCCTTTCTAAAGATTTAGGGAAAAATTGGCAAAATTAGGGCAAAAATTGGTTCGCGGGCCGAAATTTGAATTGTTTTGCCTTTTTCAAATTTGGAAAAAATTCCCAAAAAATCCTTGCACTCTGCCACTCCAATGCCACGTGGCATCACCTAATACGTCGGTGGAAACGTGGGCCGAACTTTCCCTTTTCTACTTTGATTTCATTTTGGGAAAAATTCCCCAAACAACCTACGCATCACTCTCCCAATGACATGTGTCGGCATCTCATTGCTTAGCAGGGACATGCCTTAAGTTTTTTCTTTTGTGCCCTTTTATAATTTGGCAAAAGTTTTGCAAATCCTTCCGCCACACCGAATCCCACTGCTACGTGGAAACGTGTTAGCTTCTAATCACTCGGCGGGCCTACGGGCCAAAATTTATCCTTTGTGCCCTCTGCCAAATTTGGAAAAAAATTCCATCTTACCTCTGCTTGCCCGAAATCCACAACTACGTGGTGCCATCTCATTTCCTGCGGGCCTCTCAAGGGAAAATTTCCTCAAAAAAACTCCGTCAAGCCATAACTTTGAAAATATTTGGAGTTAGAAGGAAAATTTTACCTTTCTAGAAATGAGAAGAAAAATTCCTATCTGATGGAGCCATTTCCAGAAATTTTTGGGTCATTAAAGCATGCCAAAAATTCATTTAAGTTCTGGTAAAGGAAAATGAGGAGAAGATAGCCAAAAATAAACATGGGTTTATTTTGGATAACACTTTTTCTGACTCAAAGGGGCCATCTACTTGCTAGATGAAGTGATTAGCTACCTTGAAGCATCCATTGGGAATGGAGTCATGAGTAGTAGCCTGAAAACTGATCTAAACTTTTAAAACTTCCCTCTGAACCACTTTGGAGCCCACTGAACTTGGAGTTGACCTTCACCAAAATGCCACTGAAATGGATTGTGCAGGAGCAAAACAAGGACCGCAAAAACTATGTACAAAATTGGAAATCATACATACCCCAATTGGGATATGCAGAGTGTGCACAGGTACTTCTTCTGCTAAAATAAAACCTACCTACACTACTCTAACCAAGAGCAAAAGGAGCTCAAACAACGTCTGCAACTAGCAAGGAGAAATAGCTTCCCTTCCTCAAAAATGGCAGCCATGCAACTGATTTGGCACTGAACATGGCTGGTTGGATGAGAAAAAAATAAATAAGGATCTGGTCTTCCACACAAATCATCAAGTTATCAACATTAATGGAAAATACCTCTTCAAGCTGACCTATAGTGGGCTCCTAGAGGTATTGATGGTGACCCTTGGTACTCTTATGCTCATCCTCATGCCCTGAAGTAGGCATGACTAGTTTTGGTTTCTCCTCTTGGCTTCAATGAAGCCAAGTACTTGATTGGACAAGGTATGATCCTTTGAATGTGCCCATTTCTCTTAAAGTTAAATCCAAAAATGGAGTCTTCTTATGGACCTTCTTGGATGGATGATGTGGAAGAAGTGGTGAAAATGTCTTGCTCTTTCCCTTCCTCTTCCAATGAAGAAAATGGAAGATTTAAATCTTCCAAACTTGGTTCCAACAGGGCGTCACAAAACATAGGTTGTTGTTTTACAATGTTCTCCTTTGTGGCAACAGGCTCTTGATGTTGGAGAATGAATGGTGGAGAAGAAAATGTTGTAATTTCAGCTGGGTCCTCCTCAAAAAATTCCTCTAACTCTGATAAACAATTAAAATCTTCAATGTCCTACTGCAGCAAAGTCTCTTATTCCTCTTGTTCACAATTTTGAACATGTTTTCTTCACCTTCATAATGGCTTCATTGATCAAATCAGCCTCTTCAAATGAAATAAAAAATGTGTCAAGAATGATTTCTTCTTCTGTTGTTGCAAAAACTGACTTGATCTCATCCATTTGCTCATCTTCAATGGGATTTGGAGTTGGTTTTTCTTCCTCAACTGCTTTTTAAAAATCAGCCTTGTCCACCACTTGTTCTACAACTCCAACTTCCTCTTTTTGTCCTTCATGACTGATTTTTGCAATTTCTTCTTCCCAACATGGATCTGGGAATGCAAAAGGATGGATGGGTTGTGACTCAACGGGTTTTTTAATTATTTTTGGTGTTGGAGGAGGTAGAAACTCTGGTTTATTTAGAGGGAATGGTTGTTTGGAAGGGAAAAGAGTAGAGAAATTGAGGTGGGATGGCAGACTAGGAGATGGAGAAATGGGATCAACATTTGGGACAGCAAATGGGAAACTTGAAGCTTGACATTGTTAAAATGATACAAATTGAGAAAGAGTATGAGATGGTGTGCTTACCCATTGACAAGGTTGCTGGATACTCTTCTCATACACCTCTATTCCCTCAGTCCACTTTGCAAGAAATGGAAGTGTTGCAATAATGAATTCAAGCTTCTCTTGAGGGTTGTAATGGCTTGGAAAACGTCCCACCCATGGACAAGGTGCTCTGAAACCAATTCCAAATGCTTTCATTTGTACTTGAGCCCTGGATTGCACCATGTTTACCTCCATTTTTTTTGATCTTCTCCAACAGATCAACATCTTGCGTCTGATTTTCTTCATCATGTGCATACTCTTGTGCTTGATATGATTCATAGCCAAACTGATTTTGGCATTGCTCATATGGGTATGCATACTAGTTTTGAATATGATCAAAATGTTGATCTGGAGGATTTGAAAAATATGTTAGAGGTGAGAAACATTTCTACTGCTGTAAATGAAAAATCCATGATGGAAATGAAGTCATGATTGCAAAACTTCATAGAATGAAAGAAGATGGAAGATATTGAAAGAATAATGGATGGAAGTGAATGGATGAAAGTGAATGGAAAGAAGGTCTGGAACTTCAGAGATGGGTTGCTGATCAGATGGAGTCGCTAGATGTGTTTACAAGTGCCTATAAAGGATGAAATCTTCATAGGAACACACCAACCTATAAAAGATGAAGTGGAAGACCTCTAAGGTCCCACTAGGCATGCCAATACTGTTAGTGCAAATTCACAGCACCACCAAATGAGTTATGGATCTACTTTTCTATGGAAAAATCATCTGGTGTGAATGTAAAACATTGATTTTTCTCCAATGTATGGGACCTTGTAAGGTGAGAAAACTCTCCAGATTGAAGCTGGTTCTTACTCCTCTATTTAGATGTATGCATGCAATCTTTGCAGAGGTTCTGATTCAAAATTCCTACTCTAAAAGTACCAAAGAGACAGGGTTGAGAGAAAATAAGGAAATGGAAAAAAACTAAGCAAAACAAAAAGAGAGGTGATACACCAAAGGAGTGTTGAAGTCCTTGCTTTGCAAAAACAAACACAAATTATGAAGATGTAGAAAAAAAAACATGCACAAATTCCCATAATGCAATGAAGGATCAGAAGACAATAATAACTACATGAGAGGATTGAAAATTGATCACAAAACATACATTATCATGCCCAGATTTGATACAATATGTTGCAATGGAAAAGAGGCAAAAAATATGTTACAATCTCAATGGGAGGTCTAAAACTCCTTCAAATCCACCTGCTAAGGGGAAATGAAGAGCTTGCAGAAGCAAGAACATCCAACCCTTTACAAATGACCCAAATTTGGCTTTTAATGGGGAAGTGGAATGAAGGGAAAGTAAAAAAAAACGCGGGCAAATTGAATTTTGATCTACAACCACCATCAAGACTCATTACAATAGCAAGGGAACCTTCATAAATACATTTTTCGATGTATTTGACCATGTTGGAGAAGAAATGAGTGCCATACTTTATCAATTTTTTTGGTTGGGGTTTGGTTCTGCATTTTTTCCTATACCAGAGGCATCTCTTCATTTTTGTCCCAAATAAATTCACCAAAAATCAAAATTTAAGATTCCATTGTGTATAGAATTTCAATAGCTTTGCAATGACACCAAGAACGCAAAAATCTGAGCTCTAGATCAAAGGTTATGCCCTTTTGAAGATTTAGGGAAAAACTAGCAGAATTAGGGCAAAAATGGGTTCGCGGGCTGAAATTTGAATTTTTTCTTCCCATTTTTTCAAATTCAGGAAATTTTCCCCATAAAATCCCTATGCTCCACCACTCCACTACCATGTGGCATTTCCAGATTCATCGGTGGAAATGTGGGCTAAACATGCCCTTTTTTTCCTTTGATTTCATTTTGGGAAAAATTCCCCAAACACCCCGCGCTCCGCTCTCCTGCCGAGACGTGTGGGCCTCTCATTTCTTGGCAGGGATGTGCCTCTATTTTTTATTTTGTGATATTTTATATTTTGGAAAAATTATCCAAATCCTTCCGCCGCCCCGACTCCCACCACTACGTGGACACGTGTCAGCTTCTAATCGCTCGGCGGGCCTGCGGGCCAAAATTTTCCCTTTGCGCCCTCTGCCAACTTTGGAAAATTTTCCAACTTACCTCCGCCAGCCCAAACTCCATCACCATGTGGTGCCATCTTATTGGCCATGGGCCTATCAAGGGAAATTTTCCCCAAAAAACTCCGCCAAGCCATAACTTTCAAAATATTTGGAGTTAGGAGGAAAATTTTACGTTTCTGGAAACGGGAAGAAAAATCCTATCTAATAAAGCCATTTCCATAAATTTTTGGGTCCCTTAAGCATGCCAAAAATTCATTTAAGTTCTAGAAAATGAAAATGAGGAGAAGTTATCCAAAAATAAGCATGGGCTTATCTTGGATAACAAGTGTGTGATTTAATCTCTTCATGTAACTATTTCTACCTAAAATTACATTTTAAAAATGTTTAATTAAATCTGACTACATAGAAAGTGAACTAATTAATAATTCATGTGTGTGTTGGCATCATCGTTATAGATCGGTGCTTATTGTTATTCAAATGCTCATAGTATACCATGCTCTCATTAATTAGAACCAGTCTTTAGCATACATCAAGTACTGTTATAATTTTATTGCAAGCATTGTTTCAATAGGGATTTATTTTATGTTAGATATATATAATGGTTACATATGAGTTTGATATTTTTTCAAAGTCTAAAGACTCATTTTATTGTATACTTATTTACGGATACCTTTAGCAGAAGACCTCTTTTGAAAAATTTGTTCATTCTTACTTGCTACTTCCCTCTAGAATACTCAAGTTATGTTACAGATCTTGATGGTTAATATACCTTCATAGACTTACACCCAAAGATTACAAAATACTCTATTATTGGTGAGGTACCTCATCATTTCAACTTCAACACCTAGATTGGGCACCCTCAATGCACTACCATGATCTTCACAATGATCCATTTAAGATTTATGAAGTTCATCATCAAGAATTAGGCCTCCAATACTCTTATACATCTAATTTACGGTGAATGGTTATTGAAAACACCTAGTCAAATTGGGTGAATCTCTTGAGCTTTTAATTTTGAACGATATACTAGAACACTTCGCTAAATCTAGAAGCTTTACTTATTTTCGTCATTCTGGTGGACTAAGTGTAGTAAACTATGATATGTCATGTAAATCATTGTATTTCAATATATATTATCTCCATATTTCTAGTTCTTCCCCACCTCTTTGAGGTCATGTTATTCTCTTTTTTGGTACAACACCACTTGCTAAACCTATTACTACTACTTCCAATGGACTCATTCATAAGTTTAATACTACTCATTTTGACCATGTACATATGATGAGAGCTATAATAATATCCTCAAAATTAACATCATAAAAATTTATAGTAATTTGGACCTGGTTGAGAGATATAATATACTATCCCAAGGAATTATGGTTTTTTCTCTTAAGGCCTTAACGCAATGTATTCATTCATTCCAATCTCATTATACCCATGGTCATTGCCTAAAATGTTCAGAAGTTAATTACCTGTATTGTGAAAAAAACACCCTCTGAAGCAAAAATTTGCGTGGAAAATATTTATAAAAATATTCTTAGAACTAAATATGAAAAATCATATATAAAAAATGAAGCGCTAACTTACTCAAATCAAGTTTATATCCCAATTTATTCTAGACATTAGTTTTACCAAAAAAATATATTTCCACCATTATCAGCTTACATAAAGAGTATACATATGTGATCTCTCTCCTTATTCCTTTTAATCATTCTTGTAGACACCAAATCTATGCACTTGGGTATATTTCTAGGTTCTAAAGCATACTAATGTATACATTATTCTGAAGCAATAAAAATAGTGTTTTACAACTCCATTTGGAATTTTGATTGCTTTATCTCTTACACTTAACTGGTTTTACATATCTTGCAGCTCTACTAGCACTTAACTGATTTATCTCTTATGGACTCGGGAACTAGCACCCAATTAGGAAAAAAGCACCGAGTTCCTCCTGTCCCTTCTGGGCACACATGTCCTTCTCTTTCTTTTTCTTACTCTTTTGGGTCCTTTTCACTTATTGGTCACCTTTTCCACACTTTAGGTTGGATTTTTTGCTGTCAATTAGGAAATTCAAACAAGGCAATCATATATATATACTTAGTTACTTCTTATAAATAAATGGCAAAGAAATATAAACAGTATTTATGACCACCTAAGCTTACACAAAGGAACAAGAGCACTATAAGGCATACATCTAACACATTCATAGGTTTTCATTTGTCTGCATACACAAACATACGAGGGGAGTTCATATTATTAAATCACACACATTCTGCATACTTAAAGAAATCTATATCTATTCCGCTATCATTATACAACCTAGTGCATCATTACACACACAAGCACAAAGAACTATATGGATTTTAAGATGTAGTGTTGCACTTAGTCGTAAGTTCACTCTTTGGGTGACCGTGAGGGTCAATCTGGCTCCACATTCTGCATCTTTTTTATTAGATTTGACATGGTTTGTGCATATGTACTATTAGTTATCTATTTTCTAAGTTACATGTGCGATGAAAACCCTAACAGCGAAACTAAAGCGAAAAAGAGTGAGTAGAAGAAAAGATCCTCACACCCCAGAAAATATTAGACTCCAAGAATTTTAGTGGACACATGCGCACATATCATTCAGTAACGCCTAGGACACTCCTATCCTCCCATGGGTATTTCTATCCTATGCAGTTAAGAGTTCCAAAAACCTTAGTGAATTTTGATGACATTATTTCCATCTTGTTCCAATAGATACTCATTCCATATCACTCCCAGGTTACATCAAATTAGATAAGTCATCTTTCCTCCCTCTTTTTTCCTAGGGCTTTACATTGTTGCATGCTTATTTCTTAGACATTACTTTAGTTTATCATTTGAATATCATTATTTACAGTAGTTACTCTGAAATCAAGGTTTGATTAAATTTATATTAAATCATCTGGTGAACCCATTTGTTGGAACCCTACCATGCTTCAAGGGTTTTTTGTTCTCTTCACCCATAGTGGTCATTTTAGTCCTCTTAAGCACATTGATATTCCTCCTTCTACCCGTAATTTCTCTAAACCAATGGATGAATATGCTAATCTCTTTCTCAACTCAACATACATTCCTCTTGAAAACATTGATTTTTTTTATAGTGACCAATCATATGATGATGATACTAATGTTAATCAAGAACAACATGAAAAAATAACTAATTTTTCGTTCTTCTTTATGCACCAACCCTACAGATATTCTGCATGTCATAAATGCATTTATCACTAATAAACATTCTCATGATGCTACCACTCTCCCTCTTATGGGTTCCTCCTTAGCTTCCAGAACCTCCAACCCACCTTCAACCATTCCTTTTTATTTTACAACTACTAATACTACCCTTATTCCTCTGAATACTTCCCATACATAACCTGTGTATTTTTTGAGAACTCATGAGCTATCATCATTATACCATGATTTGAAAACTCAAATTCACCAATTATAAAAATCCACTTCATATTCTTCTCCATCTCTAGATTCCTCACTCCTTCATATCCCTTTTGCACCCACTATCTCCTCTAATCCATTGCCTCCTAACTTCTTCGCACCTAAGATTTCTACCTTCAATGGACATTGGACATGGAAAACCTCTAGAATACCTTGGATCCATTCATGTTGCATGTCTTGATTATTGTAATGACCTTACACTATAATCTAATTAATTTCCTCAATTCAGTAACATAGTTTACATATTCAGTTGACGCATTCCTGAACATCGACACTAAAATATCCTATGCAAAAATATCAAAAAATAAAACAAGGATCCAATGAACATCTTGCAGACTATGTCATGCGGTATAAAGAAAAATTATTGCCAAAATTACTAATTTTCTAGATGATTTGGAGTTGCAAGACCTCTTCATTCAAATTCATTTTTCTCCACTCCAAGAGAGTGTAATTTATGAAACTTCTCCGTATTTTGATTAATTTTGTCACATGCTCAAATTGCATGATAGAAAAACTAATGTCTATGGTAAAGTTAAAATATTATGATATTTATTCCACCTTCTCTTCCAACAAGTTTCAAGCCAAGTCTGCATTCAAACCATCCACTATTCCTACCGAAGTTAAATACAATGTCAATGTTATTTATACATTGGCCATGCTTTAATTGTAATCCATGTGGTGTAATTTTACTAAGCTACCTTACGTACCTCGATTCCTATTACTGCAAGTCATTGAAAGAAATTTGATTACTCTCCCTCCATCACTCAATATAGACCCTTATCGACCACATGGTCATAATTATGATGAAAATGTACATTGTGATTATCACCAATGCAATTGAAATTCTATTGATCATTGTTTAAAAATCAAACATATCATACAAGATCTTATAAACAATAATGTAATTGAGCTCCCTGATCCATCTACTTCTGAGTCATTCAATGATCATCAAAATTTTAAAATCTTCAATGACCCATTACCAAAACTTGAAAATCCACCTATTGATTCCTCTGCAAACCATACATATCATTTTGTGCCTTCTCCTTCATCTGTGTCACTTTATTTTCTCATTTCTACTACTAACATGCCACCACCAGTTATTACATTATCGGATCATGATTACCATGCTACATTTTCCTCTAATTCATTGTATATTTATCTTTTTATTGGTGTTCATATAGTCAATAATAATATGGTCCATCCCTCGGACCTTTCCAATGCATGGTATATGGCACTCCTACTAGCCATCAAATTTATAACCTCTCAAATCACATTTCCAGTACATAATTATGTAGTTCTTGTCATTCTTACCATTACTATTAGGTTTCTTACCATACCAGCAGTTTTCCTTATTACATCTGAAATAAAATGTTGTGACATGGTCCTAGGTCTTCATTGGCTCAGCTCTACCTAGGGTATCCCTTAGATGCTTCACTTATGTCTTAAGTTCATAACCAATAAGAAAGTTGTCAACATCAAATGTATTTCACCATGTACACCATTACCTCGTCCCATTCGTGCCTCTATTTTAGCACTGGTCAAATCATTAAGGCCTTATGCACCTCTAAAGTATAAATTTATCTCAGCATCTATTTCTCCCATTCAGACAAAACCTACATCGTGATCCCCATCATCCTCACTGGTCCATTAGTCCACCTCGTCAGCCTAAGTCCTATACTAAGGAAACATCTTCATATAGGTGTTCTCCACCTCCTTTACTGCATCGATCTCGCTCACATACACATAGATATATTTTTACATTGGGATTCCTAGACCATTGTCACATGCCTTCTCTTTCTAAGATACCAGATAAGGGGGCCCTCTCTTTTGACTATCGTTAGATAGAATTTTATCCCTCACACGCCTAGGGGCATTGAAATTTCTCCCCCCCCATCACTATTGATTATCTCTATTGTCTACTCATAGCATATTTACTACAATTCATGCTCCGTGATTCATGTCTACCTTTCTAAGCGCTCTCAAATCTCTAACACACACATTATCCTGTCATTACCTGATGATCTTTTTTTCTACAGTTTATACTTGATTGCTTACTGGGATAATTCCCAAATGAACCTCATCTCATGCACATCCGTTGGGGGGTAAATTTCACCCCTCCAATTTTCACATCTTATACATCGTAGCACACCCTTCACTTTTACACACCACCTGCACATTTTGGTTGCAATTACTCTTGTTAGATTATATTATTTACATGTTACACTTTGTTTCCCATGCTAGTTGAATACTCATTATGGCATTCTCTTTTTTATACACACAAGTCCAATTCACTTGGTATCATGAGGTGAATGTATGAATTTTATAAATTATTACATGATCCATGATTCTCGATACTTCTCTTTACTAGTCCTGTCAAGGCTACTTATGGCATCTACCTTTTCTACTCTCATAGTTTACACATCATATGTCCTATCATTTTAGTATTTAATATTTTTGTTCTTTTTCAATTACTTTTTGTTGATATATACATGATTCTACATACTACTTATCTTTCTAAAATTCTAATGTGTGCTTCTTGTATAGCATTTTCCTTGTAGGTTACTATACAACCATGGTTACATGTTTGCTATTATTTTCCACTATTTTTGGGTTATGCCCTATGTCATGCTTGATCATGGTTTTCTTATGGTTGTTCCGACCCTGATTGTCTTGAGACATTGTGAGCAATGTCCCATGTCTGCAACTCACTTTTCAATGTCCCTCTTATCTTCATATGTTATTGTTACTTTGTATTGTATTGCATGCTTTTATACTAACACTTGTTTTTATCCTACATTATTTACACGTGCCTTGGATTCTACCATGCACATCCTCTACCCCATGTAGGTATAAATTACATGATATGCATATAAGTTTTAGGTCCTCTCCTCTGGGCCGCATCCTCCTACATTTTTCACATGCACCTAAATGAGTCGAGGAAACAATTGGGTGTACAAATAACCCTTCTAAACATCTCAAAGCTCAAGAATAGAATAACACATCACAAAAATTTGTAAAAGAACACAGTCATAGAGTGGACCAGAATCAGACTTGGATCACAAAACACACAACAAAAAATAGTGCCTAGTAACAAACATGAATAATGGCCATTTTTGTCCCAACTAGGAGCTTGCATCTTTGGGAAAAAATAGACATTTTCTTAATTCAATGCATTTTCAAGAAGTTTCAATAGATTTATAAATTATCAAACGCTTCTCTCTAGTTACAGAATTCAATCAATTGGTTACAATTCTATTATAATAAAGTTACAAAACGGTTATAATCGGTTACAAATCAAGACATTTCAATCTATAATGGCACCTATAATTCAAGATGTGTCATGGACTGAGAGAAAAACAAGACCTCTCTCTGCAACACTCTTCTATTGGCAAGAGATCACCCTGTTGGTACGTGAATTTAATCTTCTTCAAAGGCCGAGTAGCATCTTGGATTTGACAAGGACACTCAGAGGCAGATAGATGATTAATTATGTCATTTTTTACCCAAGGAAGTGATCTATAAGAATTTTTTGCACTTAGACTTTGAAAGAAGTCGGTAGCACCTTAATAGGATATGATCTTATTCTAACTATTTTAGTTTGTGCCTTTCAACCAAGGTAAGAGAACCTGTTTTGTAACCTCTATTATTAAAGGAGACACAGATACCTTTCTTTTGCACAAATTTTATAGAGAAGACCTTGGGGAAAATATGATCAACACACAAAATATGAGTCTCACGAGTTGTCCTTTCTAGATTATGGAGATATTTTCAACACAAGGCAAAGGTTACTAAAGACATTTGGAATCCTGATTTCTTCTACATATTTTTGACAATGGGATTTTGCATTTGTTCATACATAGGACAAAACATGAATAGTTCAGGGTAGGATGAATTTTTTGAAGGATTTTGGTGGGAGATGAAGAAGAACAAAGGTGATTATACCAGATCTTTGGATGGACATCACAATAATGAACAAATTCACAACATAAAGCTCAAGAATAGTCAAGATGTTCCTTCAACCAGAGGGTGTGACATAATCTTTGAGACCCTAACACGAATGCTGAAATTTAAATCAATTAAACACTAAAATTTTTGGTTAATCAAACCTAAGGTACACCCGAAGACTTATAGAAGTTATTTATCAACAAATGACAGTGAATTGATTTTAAATTTGTTTATCTCATACAAGATGAAGTCTCTTCTTGAAATGAAATTACAAATACCATTAGACTATCATAGGAATGAGATACTGTGTGATTTCACAAAAGATTTAGTATAAGATTGCAACAGGAACGAAATAAACTATTTGCAGACATTCTTATAATAAAGCAGACACAACATTGCTAGAGATTAGACACAAATTAATTTAAAAATTGATTAGATTCATTATCAGGGGAAAGATTCTAGAGTAATCTCAGTGCTTGTTAATGGCTATACATCTGCAACAAACTTGACACGATAGAAAATCTAACGTAGAAAGAAAATAACAGGTAATATCGGATTTTTCCACTCAGTAAGACAACTTTCTCAAGTTTTTTCTCAAGAATTCATACTCCGACCTTTTGTAAGAGTAATCTTATTATATCTATAATACACCCTTTACATCTAATTTTCCCCCTCAAAAGAGAAATATTCGAAGTACCTTTGTTGCACATATTGGATCATGATTTGCAGAAAGTGACATTCAATAGATTCATAAAAAAATTGCCAGTTGTTTACAAAAAAGGTGAATCATTGTTCTAACTGGAAGCATATTCTTCATCCTTGGTGCCTGCAACACCTTTTCCCCTCCCCCTCAAAAGAGAAGAATATTTGAGGGACCTTTTCTTGTTACCAATTTTTTTCAGACAAAGACATTTAATAAATTCAGATCCGAAATCTGCCAGGTTGACCAATTATTAATTGATAACGTCTCTGAGACCCTCGAATAATGACTAGGATTCCCTGCCATCACATTTTAGTAGTCCTTCTAATCATTTTGATTATGTTATGTGAGAAATTCCTCCTTTAATAATTTTTCAGAGCCTCTACATAGCTGGACTTGACAGGTCATCCCTTTTTTCTTTCGAGGCAATGCATTTTTAACCTTTTGTGCCTGCACTTTCATCATTTCATCGTTTTCCCCCTCCTTTTCCTCTAAACTTTTACCCTGCAACTTCTAGATCTAGAATTTTTTCATTTTTACATGATCCTGAGCAAAAATCCACCTCAAAAGTACTTCATATTTACAAATTGAGCTCACAAATTGAATCAATTGAACTTTGCAGATGAAAATGACATAGATATGCCAAAAATTTGACGAAGAATGACGCAAAAATGCATCTCCAAACAACCTAGAGCTTCAATGGTGGCAAAATCAAATGAAATGCATAGCTACCATTGATCATGCCTTTCAACTTTTAATCTGAGCCTGATGGATGCACAAGAAGAGAATGTATATTGCTATATTCAAAAGATACAAATGACGCCTTTATATAGGCCGATGAGGAGACTGTGCATGAGGGAGACGGTTATACAACTGATCACTAACAAATACTAACACAAATGTATTAGTTATCTAACATTCCCCCCCTTAATACATTGCTCTTACAAATGTACCCCCTAAATAAATCAAACTTCACCTTGCCGAGAGGCTTGGTGAGAATATCTGCAATCTGAGAATCAGTAGGGCAGTACTGGAGCTAAATTTGGTGGTTCAAGACCTGTTCACGAATGTAGTGACATTTGACCTCAATATGCTTTGTTCGTTCATGGAAAATAGGATTCTTCACAAGCTTTAACACACCTTGATTGTCGCAGTGAATGATGGGAGGCTTCTCTTCAGGAATCCCTATATCTGCAAGAATGCGACGTAACCAAATTACTTCGCACACAGCTCCTCGTGCAGCGTGGTATTCAGCCTCAGTGGATGAAAGAGAAACAATAGTTTGCTTCTTGCTGATCCACGAGATAGGTCCAGACCCGAGATGAAAAACATATCCTGAAGTGGATTTCCTGTCATCAACGGATCCTGCATAGTCCGAGTCTGTATATCCCTGTAAGAAGAACTGAGTGTTCTTCTGATACTCCAAAACCAAAGTCAACTGTACCTCGGACATATCTCAACACATGCTTTGCTGCTATCCAATGACATTTCTTCGGCTCCTGCATAAATCTGGCGAGATAGCTCACCGCAAAGCAAAGATCTGGTCTGGTATAAGTCAAGTAAATGAGACTCCCCACAAGCTACCTGTAGTGAGTGCCATCTACCTGTGGTGAATCCTGGAATCTAGATAGTTGCAAACCTTTTTCCATAGGTGTGGACATTGGTTTACAATCTGACATCCCATACTTTTCCAGGAGTGTCTTGGCATATTTCATCTGGGAGACGAAGATATGATTCTTCTTCTGCCATATCTCTAAGCCAAGACAATAGTGAAGTAGCCCCAAATCAGTCATGTCAAAGGATTTCTTCAGATCATTCTTTACATCATCTACAAGATTGTCAAAACTTCCTGTGATCACAAGATCATCTACGTACAAAACCAGAATGACAATCTCTGTTCCTACCTTCTTGATATACAAATTTGTATCTGAGGGGCTACGAGTGAATCCATGCTGCAATAGGTGATCATCAATTTTATATACCATGCCCTAGGTGCTTGTTTAAGTCCATAAAGAGACTTTATCAGACGACATACCTTGTGTGGTTGATGCTTGTCTACAAACCCTTCAGGTTGGGCCATGTACACTTCTTCTTACAGATGACCATTTATAAAAGCACTCTTGACATCCATCTGCTGAAGTTTCCATCCATTTTGTGCTGCCAGTGCACATACAACTCTGATGGTTTTGATCTTCGCAGTGGGTGCAAAGGTCTCATCATAGTCAATTCCTTCTTGCTGAGCATAACCCTTTGCAACAAGTTGTGCTTTGTGTTTGTCGATTGAACCATCTGCCTTATATTTTGTTTTGAAAATCCATTTGCATCCAATGGATTTCTTACCTGGAGGTAGATCGACAAGTTCCCACGTCCGATTCTGAATCAGGGAATCATATTCAGCATCCATAGCTTGTTTCCACTGTGGTTGGTCTAATGCCTCACGAACAGTGTCAGGTTCGGTGCTCTCAACAACTGAACTCATGAGTGCAAAATTTACCTCATGTCTAGTTTGACTTCGTGTTCTAACTCCCGTAGAAGTACCAGGAAGTGAATTCAGGTGTGCATCCCTGATAGTACTCTGGACCCATTTCAGACATTGGCACTGCTGATGTGAAGATGTGTTTTCCAGTGTGCCAAGATCAACGAATAAATCTCCACTCAGCTCTTCTTCTCTCTGAGAAGAACCATCTTGCTCATCATCTAGATGTGTGAGCAATCTATGTGATGAGGTCGGTACTGGATCTCCATTGTGTGGCAAGGAGTCAAAGGACGACTCATCACATACCACATCTCGACTCTTGTAGATCTTCTTCGTCTCAGGATCCATGAGACAATATGCCTTTGAGGTAGTACTATACCCCAAGAAAAGACATGGCAGTGTCTTTGGATCGATCTTCTTCCTTCTCTTATCTGGAACATGCATATATGCAGTACAACCAAAAACTCTTAAATGATGAATAGAAGGTTACGACCAGTCCATACCTCTTCCGGTGTCTTGTTCTGCAAGATCTTCGTGGGTGCCCGGTTGAGTAAATACACTGCTGTCTGGACTGCTTCTGCCCAAAACTGATCCTCCAACTTGGCGGTTGGGAGCATACAACGAGCCATCTCCATGAAAGTCCTGTTGTGGCACTCGGAAATCCCGTTCTGTTGGGGCGTATAGGGAGCATTCAAATGTTGTTGAATGCCATGCTGCTTCAGGTATGCTAAGAACTTCTTTGACACAAATTCCCCCCCTCGATCTGAGCGGAGGAGAAGAAGAGGCTTCCCAGACTGCCTGGTGGCTTGCTGGTAGAAGGTCTAGAATTTTGCAAGTGCCTCACTCTTCTTCCGAAGGAAATATAACCACATTTTCCGTGAGTAATCATCAATGATGAGCTGAAAGTACACAAAACCTTGAAAGCTAGCTAGCAGGGGTCCGCACAGATCGGTGTGAACGACCTGAAGATGCTCTGTAGAATGATAAGAGCTTTGTTTGAATGGACCTCTATGTTGTTTGCCCGCAAGACATCTTGAGAAAACAGGTAAGGAATGGGAGAGTGGAGGAAGCCCTCTTACCATTTCCTTCGCACTGAGTTGATGCAGAGCCCCGGCAGAAAGATGACCATATCTAAAGTGCCAAAGTGCAGTGGACTCTGCCGTTGATGCAGAGAGAGCAACGCTAGATGAAGTGACTGCATCCAGTGCAAATAGATATCCCTTCAGAAATGCTTGAGCAATGACTGACTCTCCCTGGGAAATGATGCAGGACTTGACCCCTTTCTCAACAAAGAATTCAACCTTCATTCTATGGTTAAGAAGTTGACTTACAGACAAAAGATTTGAAGTCAAACCTGGAACATAGAGCACCTTTGTCAGTGTACATCTTCATGTTCTAAGAGGAATGATGACATCACCAATCCCTGCTGCAATATACTCTTGATTGTCTGCAATGGTGATCCGATCTCCAGTGGGCCGGTCACTCAGAGTATGGAACAACTTCTTGTTGCCAGTCATGTGTTTGCTGGCACCTGAATCAATAAACCAGACATCTTCTGACGGCTGCGAAGTCTGTGAGACTAGAACAATGTCAGAATGAGTCATATCTGGTACCTCTTCATCGGAGGTGGCTTCCTGCTGAGCAGCAATGTGGCCCTTCTGCTTCTGATTACGAGCATGCCATTGGGATTTCTTGGAATATCCTCAGCCAGAAGTTCTCTATTCGCCAGAATTTCCATACTTGCGACCGTTGTAATAACATTTCGCAGTCGTGTGCGTATCCGTGGAGCAAATGTGGCACCACCGATCTGCCTTGTGATTATGCTGCTTCCGGGGTGGCCGCTGTGGTGGCCGCTGTGAAGATGGTTGCTGAACATGCTGCTTCTGATTCTGGGGGGCTGATTGCCCTTTCCGAGGCTTATGTTTTTGCCTCGTGATGAGAGCCTTGTCTTCGAAGGCTTCTTGTACATTTTGTATGGCTTCTTCCTGCTGGAGATAATTCACCAGGGTTGCAAAACTCACCTCCTATTGAGTAATTGTCAACGTGGTGATCATTGTCCGAAACCGTGAAGGAAGAGCTCGCAGGGTGAGCGGGACAAGCAACTTGTCGTCCACTGGTTCATCGAGTGCAGAGAGTTCTGCACGTAACTCAACTACACGCCGCAAGAAGGCTTCTACTGATTCACCTTCATGCATACTCATCGTATGAAACTTTGTCTGAAGTTACAAGTTTGACATCAGATTCTTAGCTTCATAGATGGTACACAATGCGCTCCATGCCTGAGGAGAAGCAGTTGCTTCTCGAATGTATGGCTGCACCTCATCAGAAAGACTGAGGGTGATGAGCATGAGTGCTTTCACATCATCCTTTTCATATTTTTCCAACAGATCATCGTCTGCGGGAGGGGCATCTTTGCCAGAGACAATCCCCCAAAGATCTTCGAATTGAAGAATCATCCGCATTTTGGTTTTCCATGCGGTGAAATTTGGCCCTTTCAAGAGTTGGGCATCGGATAGCAATATTTTTGGAGCAAACATTTTTCAAAAAAAACTCAAAAATGTATCTTTATTTATTTATTTATTTTTCAAAATGGCTACAATGCTTACTGAAGGAATCTGTCCCGAAGATGGGCTCTATAGGCTCGTGCAGTGAGACGCCGACGCTCCTGTGGGCGTTCTATTTCACTTTCGTCATCTGCATCATAACCACGTTCAAGTTCTGAACGAATCCTCCGTGCTTGACATCGAACGTCGAACCAGAAGTATTCCAACAGTCCACGGCGCACAATCTCGTCAAAGAGAATGTTACCAATGTTGTGTAGCTCATTGACCAAGGCAAAGAATAGCCCAGTGGTGTCTTCGTTGTCATTCAATGCCCAAATATTTGGTGCATTGCTCGCCGTGCTTTGTGCATCGAAAATTTGTGACATACGCGCACACACTGATTTGCAATTTGCTGACTTTACTTACACGTAGCAGTCACAAGCATGAATCTTGCTCAGTCTTCTTCTCCTTTAGGCACGCACAGCACAGCAAAAGAAATGGCAACAAGCTCAGTCTTCTTCACGCTCCTTTAGGCACGCAGCAAAGAAACGGGACTCCAACTCGCTGGACAGGCAATGTTTGCACACTCCTTCACGCGGGACAGGCAACGTTTTCCCTTCACGCACCTCCTTCAACGAGACAGCACCTCCTTCAATGAGACATGCACACCCTTCAACGAGACAGGCACTTTCCTTCACGCGGGAACAGGCAACTGCACCAGCAAGCAACGTTTTTTCTTCACGCACCAGACCACAAATCAATGCCTACTCTCCTCCTTTACGTGGGACCTCTCCTCACGCACCAGTAAAAATGTTTTCATGGGTTTCCAATGGCCTCTCTTCCTTCACGCTACTTCAGGCGGCAAGCACAGCCCAAGAAACACCAAAATACGGGACAGGGAACTCAAACGCACGCGGCACCAGTCTACTCTTCCTCCATGCATGACCTCGACCTACTCTGAAACCAATGATGGATGCACAAGAAGAGAATGTATATTTCTATATTCAAAAGATACAAAATGATGCCTTTATATAGGTCAATGAGGAGACTGTGCGTGAGGGAGACGGTTATACAACCGATCACTAACAAATACTAACACAAATGTAATAGTTATCTAACAGATCCCTCCACATGGCGAAATGTGATTGGAAATGGGTCAAGGAGCACCATTTGACATTTTATAATTTTTGAAAAAAAGCAAAATGTTGACATTTTTCTCTGCCCATCCGCCCTTAGAAAGCAGGCTTAACACATGTCCCAATGTGGGTCCTAGAAGACCTGTGCTTCAACTTACAATTTTATCCCCTTTTTACAAAAGGAAAAAAACCTTAAATAACCCAAAAGCTCTGTTTCTCCATTTCTCCACCTGCTACGTGTCTCAATGACACATTTTGAGATGGTCTCAAAAAATAGAGACCCCAAACAAGTAAGGGCCCAACACGTGTCTCAGTCCGACAGAGTCCCCAAGCATCCTCCTGGCACTTCTTCAAAATAAAAATCAAGGGTCGATCCCCAAAAATGTGCGGTCCCTCCACGTGTCCCAGGCCATTTTAAGAAGTTTCTTGAAAATTCTAAGTATGGAAAAGCCTGGTAGAAGCCTCCACGTGTCTTTCTAGCGTAACTTCAAGATGGTCCGCAAGAGTAGAGACCATGAGCAAGTGTGGGCTCACCACGTGGACATGATTTTGGTTGAAGTGAGCCTTAGAAATTTTAAAATGCCCCATAGAGCCACATGCAACTAGGAAGGACCACGTTTTAACTAATGTCGAGAAGTAATTTTGACTGGGAAACTACACCCGTCAAAATGTAAAATGCAGGAGAGCCACCATTTGAGCCTGGGGAGATACAAAACATAACAGAGGCCGTAAATAGAAATATTTTCAATGGAAAATGGGGCGAGACAAATTTGAGCACCAACATTGGCTCCGGCTTGGGGATGGGCACTTCCTGCGAGTTCCACAAGAACAAAGGTAGACAAAGTGCCAAAAATATCCATTAGGAAAATTCCAGTCATCTTGGAGAGTAGAGAACCACAACCATCCTCCAAAAAACAAACTGAGAAACCAAAAAAAAGCAAGTCACCAAGGACCAGAATGAGCAAAAATAGAAAATTAGATGAGAACAAAGAACTATACATTGTACAAATGGAGTATACCTTGATTCTGAGAAATCAATCAAGGAAATGCTTCAAATTCTTGCCATTATTAGGAAATTCTAGTAGTTTCCCATCTAATTATTTTAGGAAGAAGGTATTTTCACCAAATTGAATATCAATTGAATAAGGGCCCATCCATAATGCATCAAATTTCCCATGCTTTCCCTTATCTTCATGCTTGCTATCCCATAAAAGAACAAGATCCCCAATGTTAAATTCTCTAGGTGTCACCTTTTTGTCAAATAGCTTCTTCAACTTTTCTTTGAACTTCACATGTCATTGATGGGATGCCCTTCTTTCTTCATCCAACTCAATAATCTGATTGATTCAAGCATCATATGGACTAAGTTCTTGGTCTTTAATCTGTTGGAACAAACTAAAATGAACACAAATGCAAATGGAGGGGAAACAAATCTTGAGTTCTATATACCAGTTCAAATGGTTGACAGTGATTCTGTCGACCCAAATAGAAAACTTTAGTTGCTCACCCCACTTCATTTTTTCAGCTCCAAGGTTCTTCTAACGATCTTCAAAAATTTTTTATTACTGGACTTAGCTTGTCCATTTAATTAGGGATTTTAGTTAGAAGCATTTGTCAAATTGATCTCATATTCTTTTCATATTGCCCCCAATGGTTTGGCTCTAAAACTCATGGCATTATCAGCAAAAAATTTAGCTAGCACTCGAAATATGCATAAGATTTGATTTAGTATGAAGTCCATGATAACTTGGTGTGTTTCCTTCTTGGTGGGGATTGCTTCAACCCACTTAGTGAAATAATCAGTGGCTACAAGAATATATTTATGACCGGCACTGGAAGGATAAAAAAATTCCCCTATGAAATCCATTCACCATTTTCTGAATGGGGCTTCAACTGACATCAAGTTGTAAAGGAAGGGAGCCTGAAGCTTTCATTGTTCTAGAAAAACACTGACAACTTTCACATTTCCTTTCCAATAGAGTTGTATCCTTGAAGAGTGTTGGCCACCAATAACCAACCCTCAATATTTTATGTGTTGTAACTCTCCCAAAAAAATGTCCCCCATCGGCCCCTCCATGGAGATCAGCAATTATTTTGGGGGCCTCATTTTCAATAATGCATCTCAAGAGCAGTCCCTCAGGGTTCTTCCAAGCTAACCCAAAATCAGTAATGACATATTTTGAAGAGGCTAACTTAAGAGAACTTTTCTAATTTTTACTTAGATTTTCAGGGTAGCATAGATGTCTGAGATAAAATATTATATCTTTGTACCATTCAAACTTACCAACTTTTAATGGACATCTAACCTTTCTACTTTTACTTTGTATCCCTCAATAGTTTGTAGGTTGCTCTCAGCCATAATCTTAACGAGCCCAAACCTCTTATCAATTTCATGGTTTGGATATCCATGTCATACTCCTGCAACTTGTTCACCCATCTCCATATTTTTCTTGAGACCTCCATCTCTGACAAGATGTCTTTCACCATGGCATGGGGAACATAAGCAATAAATTTAGAACTGAAGATGTAGGGTTTGAAAATATTTTTTTCTTTCACAAAGGAAAATGATTTCTTCTCCATGATGGTGTATTTCAACTCACCTCCCTGCAACGCCTTACTGAAAAATGCAATTGGTCTCTCATCCCCTTTATAATCCTTCTGTAATAAAATAGATGTAATGGTGTTTTCTAAAGTAAAAGAGAACATTTGAAAAGGCTTATTGTAATTTGGAGCTACCAAAATAGGATAATGATTTAGCGATTCTTTTATCCCATCAAAATCCTAAATGGCTGCTTCTTCCCACTTGATAATCTGGTCTTTCTTCAACATGCAAGTGATGGGGAGAGTCAACTCAGCAAATTTACACACAAATCTAATAATGAAATTAATTTTCCCAAAGAAGGATTGGATTACCTTCTTGGTTCTTGGAATTGGAACCTTGTTGATATCCTATACCCTTTCGGGATCAATCATGACACCATCCTTTGATACAATGTGACCAAGAAACTTGCCTTTTTGCACTTCAAAAATGGCACTTCTTTGGATACAAAGAGATACCAAATTATCTACATTTAATAAGCATCTTTTCTAGGTGATGCAAGTGATCATTTCTCTTCCTGGAAAACACAATCACATCATCTTGATAAACAAAAATGAAATCATTAATGTAACCAAAAAAAATCCACATTCATTTCCCTTTGAAATGTTTCTCCAACATTCATTAGACCAAAAGGCATTCTAACATAGACATATGTTCCCTAAGGAGTGGTAAGTGTAGTCTTAATTCTTTTTAATTACTTTACAAAAACTTGATTATAGCCAGAGAAACCATCTAATATAGAAATAAAATTAGATCCAGTCACTAACTGTAGCATATTTTCCATGTTTCGCAGAAGATAATTATCTTTCATTGATGCTATGTTCATATTTCAAAATTCCATGCATAGCTTGATATCACCATTATTTTTTCTAATTGGTACTAAGTTTGCAACCTAAGAAGAATACCTTGTTGGCTAAATAATCCCTCCATCCCTTAGCTTCTTCAATTCTTCTTGCATCTTAATGGAGAGGAGTGGATTAATCGGCCTCCTTTTTGTCTAAATTGTTTTACATTTGTTTCGAGAGGAATTTCATGCTGAAACAAATCCTCTTTGTATGCTTTTAGCTTAGAATAAGACCAATCCAAACAGTCATGATATTTATTCAACAATTAGACATAGGACTATTTTTGTTCCTTACTCAGATTGCTTCCCAACCAGATCTTCCTTGGTTTCTCCTTTTTCCAAGGTCATGCTCTTCAACATCCCTTGAGGATGATATATGTCTATTAATAATGTAATCAACACTATTACAATTTTATTCAAGAGTAACCAACCCTCTAGGAATGGTATTAGTTTTCAATTAGATGATGTCTTTTCCAAAAAAAGTTTCTTTTCCTTCTGCTGCACACACCATTGGCTCCCAATCAATACATTGATCATCAAACTCCCCTTTATTCTACATAAAATATTTCACCTGGGCATCATCTTCAGATACTTACCAATTTTTAATGTTATCAAGGACAGATGGTCGTGTTAGTACGTCAACATCATACTCACAATTATTCTGGACTCTTTGTACAATCAAATCATATCCTGGCTTTGGGAGTTTTTGTTGTGATGGTCGTCAAATATTTTTGGTATCATGGGCACATTCATTCAATGCATGGAACATTACAATATAAATCCCAAACTGTTGAATATGTCATTTGGTTTCCAATCGGTTGATATCTCTCATGCAGTACAGTATTTAATAATGATGAAAAATAATCATGGGAACTTTTGACTGACATCTGTAATTAATTTCATATGATTCTGCTACAGCTGGAGGATTTAGTACACATGTTTATGACTGGCTTATCATTTCAGATATAAGATGTTCAAGATTGCCTAATGCACACAACTATTATTGTTGAGTTTGTATCTGCTTTAGCTAATTTTGGATTCTTTCCTTTCCTTTTGCTAATTGGTGTCCGTGAATGACCAAAGTAGGTCAAGGGGGCTTAAAAGTACATCCAATAATAATAGCAGGAGGGAATTTAAAAATAAACTCCACCACCTAAAAGAAACAAACATGATGCTGGAGGTGGAAAGCTGGATTTACAACAAGAAAGGATTCTAACTAATTGGGGGAGCACTTAGATATGGAGGGCTGCTTGTTGCAGGCATGCGAAATATGGGGCAAGTAGCAACATGCTATTAATGGTCTGCACAATATCCTAATAAGGTCATGACTAATCATAGACACTACAACCTCAAAGAAAAATGAAGCTTGCCTTTGATGGAGCATCTAAGGGGAGTACTGGATTGAGCAAAGAGTGGCGGAATTCTTTAGTATCCATCATGACCTGAGTGCAGCCGCGTCGCTCTGCACTCTTCTCGTCAAGGTGGAGCATCCAAGTGCAGTACTGGATTGAGCATAGAGTGTTGGATTTCTTCAGTATCCATCATGATCTGAGAGCAGCTGCGCCGATCTGCACTCTTAAGCGCCTTGCGAGCCTTGGCCTCCTCGGCATTGTGCGCCATACACACAGCCTCGTGGTATCCTTGCGTGACCACACAACACCAAGCGGTATATTGTGCTGCTCTCAGTCGCTGTGTAGGAGCCTTAATAACATAGCAGCCATGTGGCAGTGTGTTCTGCTTCTGCTACATCAGTTGGCACTTCCTGAGCTCGCACCATGTTAGAGCACCTATAAGCACTTCACACTTGGGAGTCCAACCATCACCCCTTCAAGATGGTAAACCGTCAATCATTATGGAAGATCAACCGTTTCAAACTAACCGTTCCCTTTTGTAAATGTTTTTTTGTAATGTTATATATAGTGAGCCATTTGACCCAAAGGGGATCAGGAGTAGATCAGAGGTCTCTCATGAATGTTAGCACGACTTGAATATCTAACGTTGAATGTCCATCTATGTTCCCATGGGAGTCTAGGTAAATCAGTTAGGAAGTGTTTCCCCCTCATTGATCATGAGAATCTTCAATCTCAACCTTGTTGAACACTATACACCTATGCACCAGACCTTATTCTTTCTCATTGAATATAAGTTGCATTGTTTTGCATTGTTTGAGTCCCTGGAATAGAGTTGTATCTAGAGCAAGATGGTTGACGTCTGAGTACCTGGAATAGAGTCGTATTCTTTGAGGCATTCTTAGATGATGAGAAACTCAAATATCCTAGAGAAGCATCACACTAACTTCTTTGGGCAATATTGTGAACTTATAATGCAACTTGGTCCAACATCTCATTCTTTTGTGTAGCTTGTCAACTTGTGGTTCCATAAGCGAAGCCTTTCAAATTACAAGTCAATCTTGATATTCCACTGTTCAAAGGTAATATTGATGCCACAACATTGGATAGTTGAATTCAACAGTTAGAGGCCAACTTGGTGGTCAATCGTCAAGAAGATCACCCTTGCACCATTGAAGATGTCCATTTTAGTGTCTCACTGGTGACAAACCTTCAATGCTTAGCGCGAGAAAGATTTCAATCCTATTAAGACTCGGAGTTCATTTGTCAATGCAATGTAGGATTATATTACATCCGTTAAGCACTACGAGGATGAATACATGAAGTTCCAATAGCCGTGCTAACATAAGGAGTAGTCGGTTCATGACTACACCAATGAGTTCCATGACTACACTGCACGTTTGTGTGAGGACACAACCGAGCAACATAAGGTTATGAAGTACATTAGTGGACTCTCATTTTATATAAGCGCCAAGATGGAGTTCTTGACTTTTGACAAATTAGGGCAAGATATACTGTAATGTTGCCAAGATCGAAGCCAAGGCAAAGACAAACCAAAAGTTTTCCTCTTCATTTAATAATGTGCAATAAGAGCCAACCCATGCCCTGTGCACCATCTGAACTTCTTGTGCAAAAGCAAAACATGTGGCTTAAGGGAGAGCAAAGGTCGTGCAACATTAGAAGGCTCCAATCCGATGTATCTAGCATCAACGAAATGCAAGGAGAACCAACATAACAAGTGTTGCCATCAACTCCACACAAGCTCTCACAATGATTCCTAATGCCATGCACAACAATCATTGATTTTGCAATCTATATTAATTCCCACCCAAGTAGAAGACACTGATCCAAATGTTACTTGTCTGAGCACCGACACTACTGCAAACTATAATTTGGAGAATCAAGAACGCCTCTTCAAGCACAAGGGGTCTATCAAGGGTGAGCCCCTTTATGTCTTCATCAATAGTGAGAGTCAAAAGAATATAATTTCGCAAGATGTTGTATAATGCATATGTCTTACCACTTGTTGCATAGTCCAGATTTTTTTCCGTTTCAAGCCGAGCAACAACACAGATTGGACGTGGAGCTTAGAGGCAGATAGATCATAGTGTGTGTCGTTTTGTAGCCGGGGATGAGATCTAATTGGCCCTTTGTTACTCAGATTTGTGGAGAGATGGATAATGACCTTTAAGAGGATTTGACCTGTCCTCATTACTTTAGGCCGTGCCTCTTTGACCTGGGTGAGAGGACTCTTAGTGTAACCTCTGTTCGATGAAGGAGATGGAGATATCCTTCTTTTGCACAAATTCCTAAGGTACACCTTGAAAACTTACAGTCAATACTTTATCAACTCTTGACAGTGTTGATTTTAAATTTGTTTATCTCATCCAAGATGAAGGATCTTCTTGAAATGAAATTAAGAAATCTTAGACTGTCATATTTTTGCAAGAGATTTTGTTCCTGTGTGATTTCACAAAAAACAAGGGTAAGATTGCAACAGGAATGAAAGAAGGTATTTGCATGACATTCTGGGAGATGAAGCAGACACAAAGTTGCTATGAGATTAGACACAAATTAATTCACAAAATTGAACTCAATTCATCAACAGGGGAAAGCTTCAGAGAAATCTAAGTGCTTGTTCAACTGGCTATACATCTGTAACCAACTTGACATGATAGAAAATCTAACACAGAAGGAAATAACTAGGTAATCTCAGACTTTTTCCACTCGGCTTCTCAGAATAAGGCTTTCTCAAAATTTTCTCAAAAGAATTCGAACTCCGACCCTTTGCAAGAGTATTCTCATTGCATTTATACATTTCTTTCACCCTGCAAATTTTCCCCCCAAAAGAGAAGAATATTCAAGGGACCTTTGCTTGTTACCAATTTTTTTCAGACAGTGATGTTTAACAAATTCGATCCGCAATCTGCCAGGTGGACAAATTATGAATTGATCACGTTTCTCATACCCTCGACTAATGACTAGGATGCCATGCCACAACCGTTTTGACAGTCCTTTTAATCATTCTGATTCTGTCATGCGAGAAATCCTTTTTTTTTTAATTTTTTGGAGCCTCTTCATAGCTGGACTTGACAGGTCATCCTTTTTTTCTTTCGAGAAAACACCTTTTTCACCTTTTGCACCTACACTTTCATCACTTCATCCTTTTTCCCTCCTTTTCCTCTGAAATTTTACTCCGCAACTTCTAGATCTTTTTTCATTTTTACACGAGCCCGAGAAAAAATCCACCTCAAAAGTACTTCGGATTTACAAATTGAGATCACAAATTGAATTAATTGAACTTTACAGATGAAAATAACACAGATTTGCCAAATAATTGATGAAGACTGATGTAAAAATGAATCTCCGAACATCCTGGAGCTTCAATGGTGGAAAATCAAATGAAATTCATAACTACCATTGATCATACCTTTCAAATTTTAATCTGAGACTTCCACATGGCAAAATTTGATTGGAAATGGGTCAAGGAGAACCATTTGACATTTTATAATTTTTGGAAAAAAGTAAAATGTTGACATTTTTTCTTTGCCCCTTCGCCCTTAGAAAACAGGCTTAACACATGTCCCAATGTGGGTCCCAGAAGACCTATGCTTCAACTTACAATTTTATCCCCTTTTTACAAAAGGAAAAAAACCTTAAATAACCTGAAAGCTCTTGTTTCTCCATTTCTCCACCTGCTACCGTGTCTCAATGACACATTTTGAGATGGTCTCGAAAAAGTAGAGACCCCAAACAAGTAAGGGCCCAACACGTGTCTTCAGATCCGACAGAGTCTCCCAAGCATCCTCCTGGCACTTCTTCAAAATAAAAATCAAGGGTCGATCCCCAAAAAAGTGTGCGGTCCCTCCATGTGTCCCAGGCCATTTTAGGAAGTTGCTTGAAAAGTCTAAGTATGGAAAAGCTTGGTAGAAGCCTCCACGTGTCTTTCTAGCGTAACTTAAAGATGGTCTCGCAAGAGTAGAGACCATGAGCAAGCGTGGGCTCACCACGTGGACATGATTTTGGTTGAAGTGAGCCTTAGAAATTTTTAAAATGCCCCATAGAGCCGCATGTAACTAGGAAAGGGCCACATGTTTCAACTAATGCTCGAGAAGTAATTTTGACTGGGAAACTACACCCGTTCAAATTGTAAAATGCAGGAGAGCCACCATTTGAGCATATGGGAGACAGAAAAACATAATAGAAGGCCAGAGGCCGCAAAATGAGGGATTTCAAAGTTCGATGGGGCAAGAATAATTTGAGCACCAACTTTGGCTCCGACTCGGGGATGGGAACTCCCCATGAGTGCCACAAGAAAAAATAGCAGACCAAGTGCCAAGAACAGACTAAGTGCCAAAAACATACCATTGGGCAACAAAGTTAAAGGATAAGCCTACATAGTAGAACAACCACAACCATCCTCCAAAAACGAACCGAGAAACTAATAGAAATAGGTCACCAAGGACTAGAATGAATAAAAACATAAATGAAGATGAGAAAAAAGAACTATACACTATAAAAATGGAATATACCTTGATTCTAAGAAGTCAATCAAGGAAATGCTTCAAATGCATTCCATTAACAGGAAATTCAAGTAGTTCCCTGTCTAAGTCTTTTAGGAAGAAGTTATTTTCACCAATTCAAATATCAATTAAAAAAGGACCCATCCACAATGCATTAAATTTACCATGCTTTCCCTTATCTTCATGCTTTTTATGCCATAATAGCACAAGATCCCCAATGCTGAAAGCTATGGGTGTTACCTTTTTGTCAAATAGCCTCTTCAACTATTCTCTAAACTTTACATGTCGTTGATGGGATGCCCTTCTCTCCTCATCCAACTCAATAATCTGATTAATTCCAGCATCATATAAACTAACTTCTTGGTCTTCAATTTTTTGAACAAACTGAAATGAGGACAATTGCAAATGGAGGGGCAGCAGAGCTTGAGTTCCATATACCAATTCAAATGGGATTTTACTAGTAGATCTATTGAAAATGATTATGTCATCCCAAACAACAAACTTCAGTTGCTCACCCCACTTCCTTTTGTTTAGCTCCAAGGTTCTCCTAATGATCTTTAACAAGATTTTATTGTTGGACTCAGCTTTTCCATTTCCTTTGGGATTGTAGTTAGAAGCATATGTCAGATTGATCCCATATTATTTGCACATCTCCACAAAAGGTTTGGCTCTGAAACTCATGGCATTATCAATAACAATTTTAGCAGGCACTCCAAATATGCATATGATTTGATTCAGCATGAAGTCCATGATAACTTGGTGTGTTGTTTTCTTGGTGGTGATTGCTTCCACCCACTTAGTGAAATAATCGGTGGCCACAAGAATACACTTATGACCAACACTGGAAGGGTCAGATATTTCCCCAATAAAATCCATTCCTTCTTTTCTTAATGGAGCTTCAATGGACACATGTTGTAAAGGAAGGGAGCTTGAAGCTTTCATTCTTCCAGAGAAATGCTGGTAACTTTCACATTTCCTAACCAATATAGTTGTGTCCTTGAAGAGAGTTAGCCACCAATAACCAGCCCTCAAGATTTTATGCGTTGTAACTCTGCTAGCACAATGTCCCCCATAGACCCCTCCATGGAGATCAACAATTATTTTGGGGGCCTCATTTTCAGTAATGCATCTCAAGAGCACTCCCTTGGGGTTCTTCTAAGCTAACCCGAAATCGGTAATGACATACTTTTGAGAGGCTAACTTAAGAGATATTTTCTGATTTTTACTTAGATATTCAGGGCAGCATAGATGTCTGAGATAAAATATTATATCTTTTTACCATTTAGAACTTACCAACTTTTCAAGGACATCCACTCTTTCTCCTTCCACTTCATTTACCTCAATAGTTTGTAGGTTTCTCTCAGCCATAAGCTTAGCAAGGCCCAAACCTCTTACCAATTTTGTTGTCTAATATCCATGTCATACTCCTGCAATTTTTTCACCCATCTACATCTTTTGCTTGAGACCTCCATCTCTGATAAGATGTCTTTCACCATGATGTGGGGAACATAAGAAACAACATTAGAACTTAAGATGTAGGGTCTGAAAACCTTTGTTGCTTTCACCAAGGAAAATTCTTGCTTCTCCATAATGGTGTATTTTAACTCAACTCCATGTAATACCTTACTGAAAAAAGGAAATTGGTCTCTCAGCCCCTTTATCATCCTTCTGTAACAAAAAAAATGCAATGGTGTTTTCTGAAGCAAAAGAAAACACTTGAAAATGTTTCTTGTAATTTGGGGCTCCCAAAATAGGGGCATGCTTTAGTGCTTCTTTGATCCCATCAAAATCCTGAATGGTTTCCTCTTCCCACTTGATGATCTGGTGTTTCTTCAACATGCAAGTGATGGGGAGAGTCAACTCAACAAAATTTAGACACAAATATTCTAATGAAATTGATTTTCCCAAAAAAGGATTGGATTCCCTTCTTGGTTCTTGGAATTAGAACCTTGCTGATAGCTTCTACCCTCTCGGGATCAATCATGACACCATCCTTTGACACAACGTGACCAACTAACTTGGCCTTTTGCACTCCAAAGTGGCACTTCTTGGGATTCAATGATATGCCAAATTCTCTGCATCTAATCAACATCTTTTCCAAGTGTTGCAAGTGATCATTTCTCTCCCTGGAAAACACATTTACATCATCTTGATAAACAATAATGAAATCATTAATGTAACCAGCAAAAGCCACATCCATTTCCCTTTGAAATTTTGCTTCAGCATTCATTAGACCAAAAGGAATTCTATTATAGACACATGTTCCCCAAGGAGTGGAAAAGGAAGTATTAATTCTTTCTGATTCCTTTAGAAAAACTTTATTATATCCAGAGAAACCATCCAAAGTAGAAAGCAACTCAGATCCAGTCACTAATTGCAGCATATTTTCCATGTTTGGAAGAGGATAATTATCTTTCATTGATGCTCTATTCATATTTCTAAAATCTAGGCATATCCTGATATCACCATTATTTTTTGTAACTGGTACTAAGTTTGCGACCCAAGAAGAATACCTTATTGGCTGAATAATCCCTCCATCCCTTAGCTTCTCCAATTGATCTTGAATTTTCATGGAGAGGAGTTGATTAATCGGCCTCTGATTTTTTTTGAATGGTTTTGCATTTGTTTTGAGAGGAATTTCATGCTAAAACAAATCCTCTCTATATGCTTTTAGCTCAGAATAAGACCAAGCCAAACAATCCTGATATTTCTTCAACAATTGGAGATAGGAATGTTTATCTTCCTTGCTTAGATTTCTTCCCAACCAGATCTTCCTTGGTTTCTCCCTTGTGCCAAGGTCATGCTCTTCAACATCCCTTGAGGCTACTATATTTCTATGAATAACGCAATTATCATTATCAAAGTTTGATTCAAGAGCAACCATCCCTCTAGGAATGGTACTAGTTTTCAATTGGATGATGTCTTTGACAAACAAATTTTCTTTTCCTTCTGTTGTACACACCATTGGCTCCCAATCAAAACACTGATTAGGAAACTCCCTTTTTTTCTACAGAAACCATTTCACCTGGGCATCATTATCAAATACTTGCCAATTTTTTACGTTGTCAAGGACAGATGGCCTTGTTAGTATTTCAACATTATATTCACAATTAGGGTACATTGCACAAACATCAAATCGATATCCCAAGAATACAAGCTAGTCTACAACAACATTGAACTTTCAATCATGATGCACAATATTAAATGAGTCAAAAAATTTCAATCAAATCCCAAACTGCATGCTTGTATTGTTTCATTCTCTGATTTTTAGCAGCATATAATTTTCTAATTTGTTTGACAATCAGTTCTGAGTCTCCTTTGACAATGATATCTTTAATATGATACTTCCAAGAAATTCTCAAACCTAATAATAATGCTTCATACTCAGCAATGTTATTAGTGAATTCAAAGTTAAGTTTGAAATAAAATACAAACTCTTCTTGGTTTGGGGAGATTAGAACAATGCCGGAACCATTTCTAAACTTGGAACAGGCTCCATCAAATAACAAGGTCCAATGTAAACCATCCTATTAAAGACATTCACACTAAGCAATATATTGCTCCCTGCCATCAGCAAACCCCACAAAGTTATCTGCATCCACATCAGCATATAACACTTCATAAGAAGCATTATTTGGATCCTCAATGAGGTGCAACATTTTCTTCTCTCCATACAACTTTAGAAGGCTGCCTTTAGATGGAATGGTGGGAAAATACATATCCATCTAAACACTTCCGCCAACACTCGCATCCCACTTTCTTGATAAAAGCATGCCCCATTTGGCAGGGCAATCAAAAATGACAAAATCAAGTTTCAGGTTCTTACCCGGATAAGCTGCAAGTTGTACCACCAATCCTTTCACACATCCAACAATGGGCACCTCTCTAGGGTCCATGGAAGTGTATTTTCCATATGCTGTTGTCACTTTGATATCTAGATCATTCGTGACCTCAAGAGGCATGACATTGCATGATGCACTGGAATCAAACATACAATTATGTAGCAGTCTATCCTTAATGATCAAAGTTGTAAAAAATGGATGAACATTTATTTGGGATTCAACCAAAGATGTCCCCAGGTAAACCTCAGGTACTTCTCCAAGATCTTCCAATGCTGGTAGTGTTTCAAGGTCTACAATAGTTGGAGGAGGAGTTTCTATAATGTTTACATTTCTACCTGGGGTACTCTTTTCTTCTTTCAATCCCAAGTACTCAAATGCTCTCTTCTTGTGCTCAGGAATCCTAAGAAACTCAACAATTGGAAAATTAACTTTGATTTGACTCAAAACCTAGGCAATGTCATATGGAACATTCTTTGGCAAGGTAACATTGGAAGGGTGATTAGAAAACTCATCAGATGGCATGGGATTCTTGGCAGTTTGGGCATGAGGAGAAAGTATGAATCTTTTTTCGTACAACAAGGCCTTTAGAAGGTGTGTCTTTCTTAGGAGCCTCTTTAGGAATACTAGTGAGAAATGGAATTTTATGTTTGGCTTGAGGCCCTGCTCCTTTGATAACTCTACTCCTAGTATTATAATCCTTTTCTTGAGCAACAACAACGTTCATCAATAACTACCTATCTTCCTCCGAAGGGATTCCTCCATCATACTTCTTTATCATTAAAGATCTTAAATACTCAAAGTCATTATTAGGTATTTAAAAATCTTGCACTACATCTACTTCAAAAGTATGAGAAGGAGGAAGAAGTGGTTCCCGGTGAATACAATCCAAAAAATTTGTAGTAGTTCGAGCACTTAACACTTTGGTTGAAGATTCTCCTTGTTGTGAGCTTAAAGAGAAAACCATCATGAAAACATCATCATCAGCACCATCATCATTATCATATTCTTATTCTTGTTGATTTACTTCACATGGAGGATGCGGTAGAAAGAATCTATCACACCAATCAATCTCATTAGCTTCATCAACAACAACAACCCAGGAAGTCAAAGGAATAGACACCATTCTACTTTCACGTGCTTATCACCCCTAGGATGATTTCCAAATCTGTCATGATTTTGTGCCTTTTGATGACCTTGTGAACTCTGTCCAATTCCTTTCTCTTCATGGGCTAGTTTGTAGGATATTTCTTTGATAGTCCCTACCAAATTTTTAACAACCTCCTCAAGCTCCACACTCTTTCTTTCTCTAGTTTTTTCTGTGTTTATCAGTTTAACACATTCCCTCTTAGGAGGTTTTCCAATGGCCTTGATGTTGTTCTCAATTTGCATAGCCATAGTAAAGGCCCGCCTCAAAGTGTCAGGGTTTTTATCCCTCAAATAGTATGCAACCTTCTTGTCAAATGCATCAGCATACTTTATAAGACAATATTTTTGACATGGCCTCAAATTCACAAGGATTCTTCGCAATGTCTTATTGAATCTTGTATTAAACTCATGCACTGATTCATTATTATTCTTTTTAATATTCTCAAATTCTAACAAGAGAAACCTAGGGTTTGTTTTTTCACCATATTACAATCTAAATGCATTCTTCATTTAAGTCCAAGAATCAATAGAGTTATCAGGAAGAACTTTATACCAGTCCCTTGCATCCTATTCTATAGTATGAATAAATAATTTAATGTATACATCTTCAAACTCTATTTTGAAATCCTGCATCATACTGACAATGAGTTTCAAGTGTTGATCACTAGTTATCGCATTATTTCCTTGAAACTTAGGCAATCTGTTTCTTACATCCTGTGGCACAACATTTGGATAACAAACCATCCCTCTAAAACTAATGGTACCAAAAGTATTAACGACAAATGGAGGTTTGGGTGGAGGCTGAGCCATATTATTCTTAGGAGGTGATCTTACAGGAGAAAAAGAGTGATGAGGAGTGATGGTTCTGTGTGGTACAGGGATACAATTTTTAGAATGACTATCCCCTAATGGTTTTGTCTCTTGGAAAACTTTATTAGATTTTGAAAATACAGTGGTAGATCGATAAGAAAATGTTTCAAATATAGATGATGGACCCTCTCTAGATGGAGAATTCAGATTTACAAAGATGCTACCTAATTCAGAAGCATTTGAGGAAGTATTTCAATCTTCAACCGTGTGCCGATCAATTTTACCAATGGAGATCTCTTTTCTTGATGGGTATTCTCCAAAAGCCTTCCAAATTTTTCCTCCTTCTGAATTAGACTTTTCAAACTCTGGAAACAACTTTCTACTATGGTTCGCAGTGAAGAAATATCTTCTTCCTTCTAGCTTTTCAAAGATTAGTAACAAATTTTCAATTGACAGAGGTTAAGATACTGGCATTTATCAAAATTAAATAAACTCGGAGCTGCCACTAAGGATTTTCACCCTAGTTATGCAAATGCACTAAAATAATCTGTCAAATGTTTGTTATTACTAGAATCTCATGCAAAGATTTACAAATTAGACCTTTCTTCACCCAAATTTATCAATGGTGAGGAAAACTTAGTACAATAACTACTAGAAAAATTGGACAGAAAGCACGTAGAACTTATAACTTTGTTCAATCCTTACAGATCTGATCAGAGAATGATTTTTTCAAAATGTATTTGTACACAGAACTACAAGAAACATTACCAGAGTTTGGAAATATTTAAATTCTTCAAATTATTCCCTGGAAAAGGAGCCATTATAGTGCTATTGATGGGCCAAATGGATACAAAATGGAAACAAATCAACAAATCAGTCTCGGCAACGCAAATATGTTCCTAGCAACGTAAATCAGTTCCCTGGAAATGGCACAATTTTGGTGTTGGTACCCAGATTTCATCTTATTCAAATTCCAAGCAGCATCATGGATTTGACAAGACACTCAGAGGCAAATAGATGATTATTTATGTCATTTTTTAGCCGAGGAAGTGATCTATCTGAATTTTTAGCACTTAGACTTTGAAAGAAGTGCGTAGCACCTTAAAAGGATGTGATCTTATCCTAGCTATTTTAGGTTGTGCCTTTCAACCAAGGTAAGAGAACCTATTTTGTAACCTCTGTTATTAAAGGAGACACAAATATCTTTCTTTTGCAAAAATTTTATAGAGAAGACCTTGGGGAAAATATGATCAACACACCAAATCTGACTCTCACGAGTTATCACTTCTAGATTATGGAGATATTCACAACACAAGGCAAATGTTACTAAAGACATTTGGAATCCTGATTTCTTCTGCATATTTTTGATAGTGGGATTTTGTATTTGTTCATACACAAGATAAAATAGGGGTAGTTCAGGGTAGGATGAATTTTTTTTAAAGGATTTTTGTGGGGGATGAAGCAGGACAAAGGTGATTATATCAGATCTTTGGAGGGACTTCACAATAGAAAGCTCCAGAACACTCAAGGTGTTCCTTCAACCAGAGGGTGTGCTTCAATGGAGGCCTAGATCAGCACGTTTTCACATAATCTTTGAGACTCTTACACGAAGACTTGAATTTAAAGACTCAATTAAACACTAAAGTTTCTGGTTAATCATGCCTAAGGTACACCCAAATACTTACAGAGGATCTTTATCAAAAAATGAAAATGAATTGATTTCAAATTTGTTTATCTCATCCAAGATGAAGGATCTTCTTGAAATGAAATTACAAATACCATTAGACTGTCACAGGGACAAGATCCTGTGTGATTTCACAAAAATTTTAGTATAAGATTGCAAAAGGAATAAAAGAAACTATTTGCATACATTTTAAAAATAAAGTAGACACAAAATTGCTAGAGATTAGACACAAATTAATCCCAAAATTACTTAGATTCATAAGTAGGGGAAAGCTTCCAGAGCAATCTCAGTGCTTGTCAATGGCTATACATCTGCAACCAACTTGACACGATAGAAAACCTAACACAAAAATAAAATAACATGTAATCTCGGCTTTGTCCTCTTGGGAAGACTTCTTTCTCAATCTTTTTCTCAAGAATTCATACTCCGACCTTTTTCAAGAGTAATCTCATTGCATTTGTAATACACCCTTTACATCCAATTTTCCCCCCCAAAAGAGGAATATTCGAAGCACCTTTGTTGAACATATTGGATCATGATTTGAAGAAAGTGACATTCAACAAATTCACAAAAATTTTCCAGGTGTTTTAAAAAAAGTGAATCATTGTAAATATTTGCATCATTGTTCTGATTGGAGGCATATTATTCGTCCTTGGCGCCTATAACACCTTTTCCCCTTAAAAGAGAAGAATATTTCGAGGGACCTTTGCTTGTTACCAATTTTTTTTAGACAGAGACATTTAACAAATTCAGATCCCAAATATGCCAAGTGGACCAATTATGAACTGATAATGTCTCTGGGACCCTCGAATAATGACTAGGATGTCATGCCAAAACTTTTCGGGAGTCCTTCTAATCATTCTTAATCACTTCATGTGATAAATCCCTCCTTTAATCATTTTTTGGAGCCTCTGCATTGCTGTACTTGATAGGTCCTCCCTTTTTTCTTTTGAGGCAACACCTTTTTAACCTTTTGCACCTAAACTTTCATCATTTCATCCTTCTTCCCTCCTTTTCCTCTGAAATTTTACTCTGCAACTTTTGGATATGGAATTTAGCATTTTTACATGAGCCTGAGAAAAAATACACCTCAAAATTACTTCATATTTACAAATTGAGCTCCCAAATTGATTCAATTGAACTTTGCAGACCAAAACGACAAAAAATTGCCAAAAATTTGATGAAGAATGATGCAAAAATGCATCATCAAACATCCTAGAGATTCAATGGTGGAAAAATCAAATGAAATGCACAACTATCATTGATCTTGCCTATCAAATTTTAATATGAGCCCTCCACATGGCGAATTGTGATTGGAAATTGGTCTGGGAGCATTTTTTGACATTTTATAATTTTTGGAAAAAAGTAAAATGTTAAAAAATATCTCCACCCCTCCACCCTTAGAAAACAAGCTTAACACTTGTCTCAATGTGGGTTCCAGCAGACCTGTGCTTCAACTTACAATTTTACCCCCTTTTTACAAAAGGCAAAAAACCTTAAATAACCCCAAAGATCTGTTTCTCCATTTCCCCACCTGCTACGTGTCTCAATGGGGAATTTTGAGATGGTCCCGAAAAGTAGAGACCCAAAACAAGCACGAGACCAACACGTGTCTTAGTCCGGTAGAGTCTCCAAGTGTCCTCCTGACACTTATTCAAAATAAAAATCAAGGGCCAATCCCTAAAAATGCACGGTCAAGGAGCCTCCACGTGTCCCAAGACCTTTTAGGAAGTTGCTTCAAAATTCTAAGTACAGGAAGGCCGAGTGGAAGCCTCTGCGTGTCTTTAAGGCGTAACTTCAAGATGGTCCCAAAGAGCGAAGACCCTAAGCAAGCACGGGCTCACCACATGGACATGATTTGGGTTGAAGTGAGCCTTAGAATTTTTAAAGTTCCCCGTAGAGCTGCATCTAATCAGAAAGGGCCACATTTCAATTGATGCTGAAAAGTAATTTTGACTAGGAAACTACACCCATCAAACTGTAAAATGTGGGAGAGCCACAATTTGAGCCCAGGGAGACAAAAAACATAACAGAGGCCACAAACTGAAGTATTTAAAAGGTCTATGGGGTGAAACTAATTTTAGCATCAACACACCCAAAAAACTTTCTCTTGACATGAGATCACACAAAAAACTCACTCTTGGCATGAGATTTTCTAAAAATTTCATCCTTGGTGGTAGGAGGCTCAAATATTGCATCATTTACAAATAAAAGAGGAAAAATTTCTATCCGTTACTTCCTCATATATCAGGTTCACTCTTTCCTTTTCTACTACTTTTACATACTCATACATATGTTACTCTAATTTTTCATATAAGGGACTTTGACTACTCGTTTTCTCTTCTTTTGCACGTATGTCCTTATAAGAGACAAGTATTAACTCACATCAGAGAGCATAAGCTCCAAAAGAACACTACCACGAATACGATTCAGTTCTAGGTTATACCTCCATCTCCTAGTTTCCACGCTTCACATTATGACGACTTCACGCTTCACTTGTCCACTCGGCATGCTATCGGCTACACACTTCTCTTTGGTTTAGAAGGTACACATCTTCTATCTAATTTATACTATCGAGTATTAACTCAACAAAAAAAATTGGGGGAAAATGTAGACACCAAATCTATGCATTAGTGTACATTTCTAGGTCCTAAAGCATACTAATACATAAATGATGCCTTAGCGAGAAAACTAGTGGTTTACAACTCTATTTGGCATTTTCATTTTTTTTTATCTATTATACATTACTAGTTTTACACATCTCATAGATCTTCCAACACATGACTGATTTATCTATTATGGTATTGGACACTAGCATCCAGTTAGGGAAGAAACACCTAGGAGCTCCTACCATTTATGAGTGTCCCTATCCTTCTCTTTCTTCTTCTTACTCTTTTTATTAATTTTCACTTCTTCGTCACCTTTTAATATTGTAGGTTTATCTTTCAGTTTTCAAAAATTAAATTCAAGCAAGGGAATCATATATATACTTAGTTTACTTCTTCTAAATTAATGTCTAAACAATATAAGCATTATCTATCAACACCTAATCTTTAACAAAGACACAAGAGCACAATAAGGCATACATTAGTGAATTCATACAAGGGACAAGGGATCCATTGTTCTAAATGCAAAAAATAGAAAGGGAGTTCATTCTATTCCATCATACACATTATTTAACTTAGGAGAAATCTAGATCTGGCCTGCTATCATTGTGAAAATTTCACAACGGAAACATAAGGCATCATTATACACAAAATCCTAAAGAAATACATGAATGCTTATATGTAATGTGGCACTCGGTCGTAACTTCATTCTTCGACTAATTATAGGGGTCAGCCTGACTCCATATTCTGCTTCTTTTTTATTAGATTTGATGTAGTTTATGGACATGTGTAGGTAGTCATCTATTTTGCAGGCTACATGTGTGATCAAAACCCTAATAGAGAAACTAGAGAAGAAAACAAAGAGTAGAAGAAAATATCCTCTAACCTAGAAAATGTGAAACTCAAACCATCTGAGAAAACATAGGCACCCAAATCCTCTAACCTCGGGTGCTCCTGTCCTCCCATGGGTGCTTCTTTCATGTATAGTTTTGAGTTCCACAACCCTCAGTGAGATATGATGACATTTTTTCCATCATGTTTTATCACCTACTTAGTCCATATCAGTCATAGGTTCTATGGAATCAACTAAGTCATCTTTCCTAACTCATTTTCTTAGGGTTTTACATTTTTGCACACTTATTTCTAGGAAATTAATGTAGTTTATCATATGAATATCATTATTTACAATACTTACTCTAAAATAAAGGTTCAACTCAATTTATATTAAATCAAACTCCCCATCTAAGTGAATCCTATACCACTTAACTTTTAACTCTTCACTGACAATATGGTTCTTACAGACATTTTTATAGTCAACTCTAATAAGGCCCAAGATATAGAAATTAATGTAATGGTTTAATTCCTGCATTTAGTCCATATATTATAGTGGTCCACATCTCTACTATTTTTAAATTATTTGTTTCTCAAGGTATTCTCTCAACATGGATATTTCATATAATACATACTATCTTCAAATTTAGAGATTGCCTTAAAAAAAAACTACAATACCATCATGATTAGGAATAACTTCACTAAGGTTTTTTCTATAGTCCTTGATGATTATATCTCCAAATGGGTAGAGACAAAATTTCCTAAGGAAAATGGTCACGTAGGATTTAAAAGAAATTACTAAAAAATAACCACAATTCACTCTTGTTACTATTATAGAGGAGGTGAAGGCTATCAAATGGAAGGTACAATGTTTTTTATATACTTTTTAAGGCATTTGATAAAGTACTAAGGCATATTTTGATTCAGAGGCTTAAAGACTTGGGTCTTTATAAATTAGTAATTTCATTAGTGATATCTTTATATGAGGAGGTGTTTGACATATTTATACTTAAATGGGCTCTACTGATAGAATGTATAAAACGATTGGTGTGAAACTAGATTTTCCAATATCATATACAATTTTTGGGCTCTTTATTGATGAATTATAGAATCTTATTTCCACATATTTGATTTAAAAAATCAAATATAAATTAATGACACTTGTGATATAATGTATATAATAGTTTTCAAGATAGATCTATCAAAATAAATTTATGAAAGAGTGATTGATAGGGTTTTTAAAATGACTCAACTTATATCTGTAGGTCTAAACTAGTTTTATACTAGAGAAAAAATTTGAAGGGGATATTCTGAGTTGTGCAAATTTTCTACCTCATTGTGGAAAGTGACTATTGTAGGGAGAGGAGTTCCTATAATATGACATGTCCGCCTAGGAGCAAGATTTTTTTCTTGGTGTTGGTGTCTAGGAAATTTATAAAAGTATGGATCCTTTTGTGTCTCTCAATGTCACTCCTTATTCAGTATGTCTCACATCATATTCATTGTGTTCCATATGTGTAACATGTAAAATAAACCCTAGATACCTTAGTAGTACTCAAGCACACATTATATGAATACAAATATGCATATGCTTTAGTCATACTAACCTCGGTGCTCACCCCAATGTGATAGAAACCGAGTGTTGCACTACATTTTAGACATTATATAGTTTTTGTGCGTGAGTGTGTGTGTGATTAAAATAGTGTCCCTTGAGCTAGGATGCCCTACTTCTAGTCACACAAAGATGTAACATGCTATAACTAATTTTTCCCAAATGTAAATGTGTGGTATGGAATTTAGAATAAACCCTCCTACAAAATGAAGTATGTATTCCAGAATTCATTCCTTCGTGTAGTAAATAGAAAATATTAGCTCCTTGTAGATGTATATACCTCCTAAAATATTTCCCCATTAGTGAGGTTAAATCAGATGTATATATATATGATTAATTCTCTTAAGTTTCATCACTAACAAGTGAAAGGCTAGCAAAGGGTGCTAAAAGAATATAATAAAGAAGTGACATTTGAAAGATCTGAAAAAGAGATAAAGAGGACAAAGGTTCCCAGATGGGACAATAGTTCCCATGTTCTCATATCCGTAATGAAAGGTCTTTTACTGAGTGTAGAAAAATATAAAACAATGAAATTAGAGATTAATAGGATTTTGAATGGTATGCAAAACTATAAGTTTTCATTCAAAAACAACAAGTAACAAATATTAGAAGAATAAAAATAATTTAAAATCAAGGTAAAGGGGTGTTAACAACTAATTCTATTCCTTACAAATCATGCATATAAATTAAATGTTTAAATGCTAGATTTATGGTGTGTGATTTAGTGATTGAATTTTCCCCCTCTTTATGGTGGTGAATATGGATTTTATAGCATAAAGTAGAATTTAAAAGTGTTACCAATAGCGTGATGAATGATTGTTGTCATGTACAAAATGAAATAGTGTAACTTGTTTACCGTAAAACTATAGGCATATGAATGGATAAGGATCCTAGGGGTTAGCTTTTTTTTCATGGAGAAATAATGATATTTACACGTAGTACCTTGAATGTCGAATTTGGTAGAATTTTCTTTACATTTTCTTCATGGTTTCTTGTTTTCTTTACCTTTATCGGGACATGATATGACCTACAAGAGAAAACAAGTGTAGTTATTTCTCTAGGTAAACACAATTGAACTTTAACTGGAAAAATATGTAAAAATAGAAATTTATATTGGAAAAAATAAACCAAGGGGTTAGAGTACACCTGGAGTGTTGAAAGAAAAAGGGATAGAAACTTATTCCTTCTTGTAGAATTGTTGCTTAGTATATTTCATGAATAATATGAAGCATTGGGGCATCATGTTGCCACACTAGGGACTTGAGTATCCCAGTGCTAAACATTAAATTTATTCAACTAGTCATTGATAAGGGAAAGTGCATTGGGATAGTGGTTCATTTTTCCTTACAATCGTTAAAGTTTCTTTGTGGATAGGTACCATCAGAGATGACAGAAATCCTTGTTTGTAACTTTTCTTAGGTGACACAAAGGATCTAGACATACCGTTGTCCTATATATGACCTAGGTGTCATTCTCTTATTTACTTCCTACTTTCGTTCCTGAATTAGTAGTTAGTCCATGTTAGCAAGTGATTACAATGTAGAGATGAGTGCGTAACTGGTGAAACTAGAGAAAATTGTGAATCTTGTGACTGTTGAAATTGCTATGTAAATGTTTTTCCTAAAGACAAGAGTGTATAAACCTAATTTTTCACTTTTCATCTTTCTTACATGTGATTAACAATATCCCTTGTCTATATAGGGTTCACTGTTACATCTATTTCTTGAGTGGATTACTTAAGGGGATCACCAGAAATGAGGGCATGATTACTCACATAATCATTATGGGTTAAAGATAGTACTCAGATAGAGTATTACTATGTTTTATTAGCCATAGTTGTCCTTGCATTAATTATTATTTTCCCTTTATGTTTCATATATGTTGCACTTCTAAATCCATGTTTGCATTTTACCACTTGGTACCTTGTTCATCCCCTTATTCGATCCTCGGGACCTTGCATTAAACTTAGGATCCTTGGCCAATGCCATCACCAATGTGCGATGGTCTCAGTGTTAGGTTTTTCCATAGCCAAATCCATCACTCATAGGCGATGGCATCGTATATATGGTCATCAAGCTTTGACATTTCAAAAGGAGAGAAGAAAAAATCATAGGAATTTTCATTTTCTTTTCTCTCTTGCACAAACTTCACATTTTATTTCCCATCCCTTTGTTCATCTGACACTTGACTTGGATTAGATTGGAAAATATTCTTCTTGGATGGATTTCTTACACTAATTGGTAAACTAAAGTGAGTCTATTAAGATAACAGTGTTCCCCTTTCTCTACCCAATAGTGATTCTCTCAGAGTGTACTACTTCTGTGGAGAGATAAATTCATCATTCACCACCCCATAGGTAAGTTCTATAACTCTCTTTGTCATTTTTCATAGGTTAGGTCATTTCCTTTCCCCATTGTTCTATGTTACCTTATTGTTACATGTAAATTGATACTAGTTAACATAGTGCTCTTATTTTATCATCTACTTAGCTTTCCTTTATTTAAATTTAAGGTATATTTTCAATGTTTATATTATCCTCTTATTGATCTACACCATCTCTTCCCCCCATTTACCAATATCCTAGGAGGGTACTCTCCTCTATCTTGACTGTGGACCTTGGAAACCATAGGTTGACATAGTGTAGGTATTACTACCCTCTGGCTATGCAACATTAGCGCTCATCATAGCCGCTAAACATTAACCCATTGTGTGCAAGTTCATGAGTATATCCTATTTGTTTTCTCAATACCCTTTTATAAAATCCAAAATCTAGTCATCACAGACACCATTGCCGAGGGGAAATCATGTCTATTTATATTCTGACATGACAAATCCTTTTTTTTCTTGTTCCTCTATTTTCCAAATGCTGTCAGCCCTTATGTAAGTTTTCTGGAAGGGCCAATCCTTTTTGTTCTTATGAGTCTTTCTCTTAATGCCATTGGCCCTTATCCAAACATTAGATAGGGTTGAATGTGTATGGAGAACATATTTCTAGAACATTGTTTTCAGCTCCCAAACTGCAAAAATGTCACCTCTGAGGATATTTGTTGCACAATTTAACCCTCATAATTTCTCCATGCAATATTATTTTCTGCATACATCTCCTTTTCATGCTTCTAAATGTGATAGTTCTCATCCTACGAGCACTAATCTTCCTAGTCACCCCAATCTCACCCGTGAGACTCTTCTATCCCAACCCTGTCCCTTTGAGAAGTCATAATAGGGTCACTCCGTATAAGTTAATGTGGTTGAGGTTTAGAAAATAGATCCCAAATCCATGATTAATAATATAAAAAAAAGGATTATTTTACTCTTGACAAGGATGGAGGTTTGCAAAGGATATCCATCGATGTCATGGAAATGACTATAAACTATATTAATCAGGAAGTACCCCATTATGATGAGACTCTTCCTTGCATGAATAATCAAGTGGAGTCTCCCAAAACCCCTATCAATGATAACGATAATCACAAAAAAGTACCCACCTCTAAAGGCCATTTTTATATGGTACCCAACATGGTGATAGTCAAACTCCTAGATCAGATGGACTCATCCCAAGATACCACCATAGCTAGCATGATTCAAATAAAATATCAGATGTTATAACTAGCATCTTAAATGTAGGCTGACATGGCTAAACTTTAAATTTTTCTACGACAAGATATTGGGGCATAATGACGCCTCCATTACCAAATGTTTCTAGTGGAGTTTCGATCACCCAACACTCTATCCATAATAAATTTCTAAAATCCCATATGTACCCTTTTATACCTAATGATCAAGCCTGCAAAGAAAAAAATATCCCTCTTCATGACACCATCGTCTGCTATGCAAAAACTCCTCTAGGGCCAATGACATCAAGAAAAATTCTTCTAAAAACAATATCATCCCATATAAAAATGAAAATTACTGGGAAAATAACATAAAAAATAATATAAAGATAGTTTCTAGAGTCTCCCTGATTACACTTGCTTCTTCTAGCTATGTTCGTTGAAACTCCGACAGCTCTTATCCCATGGAAAAAATCAATCGTGATGAGTGGGATCCTCTTGAAGCACTTTCCCAACCTCCTATCCAATTACCTTATCTAGAACTCATATGTATGTCACCTCGCCATCGCAGGCATCTCATGATATCCTTATATGATATGAAAATCCCCTTTCCTCCCACTTTGGGGTAGAGTCCCACATTACATGGCTTTGAGAACATCATCTTCACTTAGTGTGAGGAGTTCTCTTTTCATATCGACCTTTCCACTGATTATGGAAACCAACCACCTTGCCCTTATCCTCATCCCACTATGGATTATTTTCAGTGTGACATTCTCATCCGACTTGAGGATTGGATTGATGTCCCACTATTTTTCCACATGATCTAAAGTTAATAAGTATATCACTATTATAAATCGTGTCATAGAATACATCATGACTCGTGCTAGAATTCACATCTTACACCAAGTTCACAATATCATCACTAACACCCTATGATATTTTCCCCCTCGTGGCTAGCTATCTATCAAACTTTGACTACACATTATTTCCTTCTTTGGCTTGAGCTCTCACCTTTGCTTGGGCTCTAAGCCACCACTTGGGTTATCACACATTGTTTTTCACCTTGACACCTCCTACCATTGGAGGGCCATGGTCTGGATGATCATCCTTTTCTAATATTATGTCCGTACTTGGATCTATTCTCCTTTACCCTTAAATTCCTCCTACCATTTGAGTGTCACAGTATCGATGAACATCCCTATTTAGGCTTATGGCCATAATTAGATATATTCTTTCTTACGCATTGGTCCCTCTTACTTTTGGAGTGTCTTGGCCTCAATGAGAATCCATGTCTAGGATTATGTCCCTACTTGGATCTATTCTTGCTTATCCCTAACACCTCCTACCATTACAGTGTCATAGACTCAATGAGTATCCATTTCTAGGATTATGGGTCTAATTGGATATATTCTCCTTTACACTTCGATCCCTCATATCATTGGAGGTCCACAGTCTCCATGAGAATCCTTGTTAAGGCTTATGACCCTACATGGATCTATTTCTCCTTTACGCCATAGTCCCTCATAACATTAGAGTGTTACGCTCTCGATGAGCATCCTTATCTAGGATTATGACCATTCTTGGATATATTATCCTAACGCCATGATCCCTCCTACTATTGGAGTGTCACGGTCTTGATGTGCATCCTCATATATGTTTATGGACATACTTGGATCTATTTTTACTTTAGCCTTTGATCCCTACTAGCATTGGAGTGTCATCATCTCGATGAGAATCCTCATCTAGGATTATGTCCTTACTTGGATCTATTCTACTTTATGCTTTGGTCCTACCTAATATTGGAGTGCTATGATATTGATGAGAATCCTCGCCTTTTATTATGGCCCTATGTGGACCTATTATCCTTTATGCCCCAATCCATTCTACCATTGGAGTGTTGTGGTCTCGAAAAGCATCCCTATCTAGGAAATTATAGATTTACTTGGATATATTCTTTCTTGCACTAGGACCCTCCTACAATTAGAGTTTTATAGTCTCGATGAACATTCATGTCTAGGATTATGGCCCTGTTTGTATCTATTCTTTCTTACGCCCATGTCCCTCCTACTGTTGGAGTTCCACGCTATTGATGAGAATCCTTGTATACACTTATGGCCCTTCTTGGATATATTATCCTTTACACCCTGGTCCCTCCTATCATTGGAGTGTTGTGATCTTGACAAGCATGCTTATCTATTCTTAATGCCCTTCTTGCATATATTCTCCCATATGCCATGGCTCCTCCTACCGTTAGAGTATCGTAGTATCACTGATCATCCTCATCTAGGATTATGACCCTACTTGGATATATTCTCCCTTATTCCCTAGCCCCTCCTACTGTTGTAGTGTTGTAGTCTTGACTTCACTTAATTTGGATTTCTATTCCCTCATATTCCCTGGTGAATTATTGTGGCATTATGCACACCCTTGCCAAGGCTTATGGCCTTGAATGGATTTATTTACTTGATGATGCCATGGCATCATATCATCAGATGTGATGGTCATTTTCACCCCTTGGCTTCTTCATATCAAGTGGGTTTGGTTATCCTACCAATTTACCCTCCCATTATTTTTACCTATCCCTTGACATTATCATTATTCCGAAGTACCATGAGTATCATCACATACATGCATGCAAAAAAATAAGAAATTGATAAGAAAAAAAACATATACAAAAAAAACGTATAATATATTATTGGTTTTAGTGTATATCATCTTCAAACCAATGAAATCCACATATTCAAAGAACCAATAAAAACTCAATTCCTTATTTATTTTCACGCATGAAGAAACTAGGTGTTTAATTTAGTACTCAGCTACCATCTCTCTTTATTTCTTCTCAAATGCACTACTTCATTAACCTTATCCTTCTCTTTAACAACTAAAAATGTTATCAACACCATGACTTTGTACATCCCAACATTTCCTATTGAATCACCATGTTATTTTATGCATACTTTCTTAAGATCATGATGTTTCTTGGATTTATGCACCTATCTGACAAGCTTCTTCTTATAGTACCTAGATATCGTTTTATTCTCACTTTTTAGTGTTATTATATCCACCCTTTAGGCTAGTAATCCATCTTATTTTAATTTACACCTTTAGGTTTATGACAATTTCTCTTTTTATCTTCTACCATATAGTTTTTTGCAGTTTTTATCATTGCTACATGTTGCTTGGTTATGACACAATATCCATCCCAATGTCCCCTATCTAGGTGATTTATGTCTTATTTTACCAATGGTCCTCTAGTGTTTCTTTTATGTTTTTCTTCTTTAGGGTTATTTCTATTATAGAGGAGGAAAATGTTAGCAAATGGAAGGTATATTATTGTTTTATATACTTTTGTAAGGCATTTTATATCTACTACCAAGGCATATTGTTATTCAGAGGCTTAAATATTTAGGTCTTTCTCAACTAGTAATATATGTAGTTCTATCTTTCTATGAGGAGGTGTTTGGAATATTAATACTAAAATGGGATAAATTGATAGCATGCATAGTACCATTGGTGTAAAACAAGGTTTCCCACTCTCAAATAAAATTTTAGGGCTCTATATTGATGAATTACAGGATCTTATCTCAATATATTCACATGTTATGAGTGGTTATAGCCTCATTGGGATTTACATTTCTATTTCATTATTTGTAGAGGATATTTTTTTTATTTCACATTCAATTATAGGTTTTCACAAATAGATTGATACATTGAATTTTTTTGTGATAAAAGATACTTGAAGAAAATATTTCAAAGAAAAAATTCATGGAATTCAATACTTGGATAAAAAAATAACAATGGTATAAGGACAAGAAACAAGTAGACCATTATTATCTCTAGTTAATTTCCAACATATAATATAATGACTATAATAATGCATTCAAACTTGAAATGAAATAAACATTTGATAGACAATAAGTAAGTACTTCAAAAAAATAGAGAAGAGTTAAAAAAAATGTTAAAAATAATTTTGGAGTGAACTTGATGCGTAGGGAAGTGAATTATGGAGATATGTGGAGCCATAGATTCTACAAAAAAAAAACATTCTATAACTAGAAAATATGTAAGTGCGTGATCGTACAAAATATGAATGCCCTAGTCAAGAATTATAATATCTAAGATAAATAATGTACAGTTTCAGACAATGAGATAAATATGCTTTGAAACTTTTTAGATTTTTTACTTTTCTTCAAATTGTGCTTGTTGTGTGCCATTCTATTTTACATAAAATCGGGATGAACTTGATGAACTATATACAATTAAAAATGACAAAAAAACAATAAAACATTTTATTAAAATCATAGCAAACCAAAAGAAAAAAAAAATATGTGTGTGCGTTTGAGTCTAGACCACCTTTAGTGGTTAGATTCCCAAGTGTTGAACCGATAACATTGATGCACTACATATACTTATAATGGAAATCAATCCTCCTCTATTTATCTTAGGTTCTTATATGAGTTTTTATATCTAACCAACCCCCTAGGGGTTCCCTTGTGTCACTTTACACCAAGATAATGGAGTAACTACATAGTATAAAGTATACCTAGAATGGTAGTAGTGAGATATGGCATGCCTCGAATTTTTGACGTAAGCCTTTTAATAATTGAAATCCATTTGTAATTTTTGGATTTATTTTATATTTCTTAGAAAATTGTTATCCAAAATTCACCCCTCAAGGTAATTTTGATAACATGCATCAAATTCTTTAGTCCCAAGCAAATAGATTGATTTAAGGCCCAAAATCATGTTTTTGGGGCCCCCTCAGCTTCTTTCCAACTCTCCCATCCAAGAAGAAAACCCAACGAGTTAGAAAAGGTGAAAAAATTGCAAAAAACCAAGCTTGGGGCTGAAAAAATAAAGAAAATCAGCTAAGTCCTAGTCCAAGCAGTCCGGAGCAGTTGGGACGTCGGGGCGCGAATCGACCGAAAAGCTGTCAGGCGGTCCGCGTAGCAGTTGGGATGTCAGGACGCACAGGACGCAAAAAGTGGAACCGGCTGAAAGTGGAAAAAATCACCAAGTTTTGTTATCGAGTGGTTTGGGACATCCGGGCCAAAAGTACGCGCGAGGCGCGGATCAGCCAGTTTGGCGCAAGTCGGTCCATTTCGGGCGGTTCGGAGATGTCCAAGACAGTTTGGGACAGCCGGGCCAAAAGTACATGGAGGACGCAAACCGGCCGATTCGGCCGAAATAGGGGACTTTTTTCCGGGACATTTGGGCCAAAAGTACGCGTGGGACGCGGAAACCTGAAAGAGCTGCCAACGAATGAAATCTCGCCACGTGTCTTCACCTCAAACAGGAACAAGGAAGCCCGAATCGGTCGAAGCAGGAGTTTTTCATCCGGGACAGCCGGGACAAAGGTATGCATGGGACGCGAGGGACGTGAAAAGCCAAAGCGGCCGACGGCAAGGAAGAAAAGTCATCGTTTGACCCATGAACTTCAAACGGCCATAACTTTTGACTCCGAGCTCCGATTTTCACAAAATTGGACTTTCTGGAACGAGCACGACGTCCTCTATGCTATAGTCAGCTCTGATTTCTTATTTTTAATGAGGGTAGATATATTTAATTAAGAGAAACATATTCGGCTCCAGTCAGTTAATGCTCATTCCCGTCAAATGACAGAAAACGCCTGTCAGGCCCAAAATAGCTACCTGCACTCAGAAGGCCATAACTTTTGCATTTCTCAACGAAATTGCACAAAATTTGTACTGTTGGAATAGTGGCTCTGAGCCCAATGCACATCAATCAATAAATTTCATATTTGATGAGATATTGATTGAAATTTTTTAGAAAATGTGTCTGGGTTCATAACAGTGTTTTATTTGGTGGTTGGGAGTGCAATTAAGAGGCATGGTCATCATTCTTTCTCTGCTGCAGCACATGGGACAGTATGGGGAGCCTTTTGCAAGTAATATATAATAATTTTACTCCATTTAATGCCTCTTACAAGTGGTTGAAGGACAGATTTTGGGATTTACATTTTCCCTTCTCTTTCTCTTCTCATTTTTTCTATAAATTGGAGTGTTGGGCTCATTGTAAGGGGGGGGAGTTTTCAGATAGCAAAGCTCTATCAAAATTTCTTTGTAAAGCCAATGTGTTGCAGGCCTTTGTAGTGGACTCCTTGCATGGTGATCCAGGCCCTTATCTTGTAATAGATTGAACTGTGCATATCATGAAGCAATAAAATATCAGTTTGTGGATGTATCATCCCCTACTGTGTTTTCTTGCATTCTTCTTGCCCCTTTAATCTTTCTACAAGAATATTGTGTCTATTATTATGTTCTTGCAGGGATCCATTATCATTGTGTATGCTTGGAATATTGTTGTGAATGCATTTTGCTATATTATGGAGAACTGTCATCACCTCTTCTAGTGTGTACTTTGCTTCTGTATTTCACACATTTGGAGACTACTCTCACACCCTCCTTTTTTGGTGTATCACCGCTTTAGTGTAGGCTTTCATTTTATGCATTCTCTTTCCCTGGTCCCTTGGAAATTTAGATTAGAACAGTTAGCTTATCCTGCATTAGAGTACATTGTGGCAGGTAGTTTAGGAGCAAGAACCAGCTTTCTCTGGAGGTCTATCTCAAGTAGCAAGTCCCACAACTTGGAGATAGTACCCATGTTATCCAATCACACCGTGAGTTCAAGTATATGCACTTGTATAAACATAAGGGTGCTGTGATTCCGTGATAACAAAAATATTTATATGATATTTTTATGCTTGTAGATGAGTTAAGTTATACTCCTTGACCTATTTTATTGCTTCATAATTATATTAGGGACTACTCTAGATGATGTGAAAGTAATTTACGAAGATTTAGGAATGCTTTGTTTGCTCTTAAAATGATATTTGAAATAATAGCTTATATAAATTCCACGTGAACTTAAAAATGTGATAACACTTTTCTTATACATAATTTTGAAGGTGGTATATTATGATAGAAATGATCTTTGGAAGATGAAATGCCCCAAAGAATGATTTAACATTTAAATAAGAGTCGGTGATTGAAAAGAGGAATGAACATATAGGTCTACCATGACCTGGCCCCAAATCCCGACCCTTCCATCAGAGAGAAACATGAAAATTGAATTTTGTTTCATGAATATTGAAAAAAATATCATTCTTTTATTGAATTATTTTCCAAAAGATATGAAAGAGAATATTGTAAAGATAATAAAGTTGTAGAATGAATAAAGAGATGAGGAGATTGGATTGCAAATGTGAGAATTTTTGTTTGAAAGGATAAAAGGTAAATTCTTACATTACATAAAGAGAGGTTACCTTATTTGAGTTTTGAAATTTTCCCTCCTTTAAGATTTTAATTTAAAAAAAATATTAAAGAAAAAAAACTCGTGTTTGCACAGAAAATTTAACTTTGCTTGAAGGGAATTCTTGATGTGTTCATGTTAGCAGGCTCCATAATGAAACCTGCTACATATAGCGTACTAAATTACCATGATATAAATTGTTTTTTAACTAAAAATGTAAATTGTTTGTGTAAATTTGAACATTCAAAAAATTGAACAAAGGAGATACAAAAATATAAATAATAAGCCTATTTTTTTTATAGAGGGAGGATATTCTATTACTTTTGTTATTTAAAGAGATATTTTTCTTTGGAGACACTGGTGGATTAGGCATGATAAGTCCTAAATTTTGTTCCATAGGATATAGTAGAGAGGAGGACCTATTAAACACTACAAATAACCCATGTTCTTTGATGCCTTACCAATTTTGAAGCTAGGAAGAGAGAGGAAAAGGGATAATTCTATGAAGCTCATAGTTTTACTTTGAAATATTCCTTATTTTGAGAATTTTGTGAGAGAAGATGATGAATCAATCTACGAATATGATAGTATTTCTTTATTACTTTCTAATAGATCGACAGACCACATTACAGTAGATAGATTTATGATTGATTCATTCCATCTTAAAAAATAGACCTTAGAAGAAATGAACACTTTCACACGACTGTAAAGTGTTATTGTATCTAAAAGTTTTATATATAATTTTGAACATTTTTAAGGTAGAAGGGGGCCTATGCCCCAAAAATAATTTGGAAAATTATCAATAACAAAAATGTGAAATAGGAATGAATTACTCATTCTCTCCTGTAATATTCTCTTAATTATGTCATTTGTATCTATCGATGTGTAAGAATATTATAAACCTTTTATAGAATATATAAAATTGTTAAATTTAAATTAAATCATCCTCTATTTAGGAACATATGGAGAGGTAAATATCTTACCATGATATTCAATAAACTATATGGTTTTGATATTTTTTGAACTCTACCACAATTTTAGTATCTGCAACCTTTTCTAATTGTTTGAGTCCTATGAAAATCTATTTATTTATCTTGTAGTTTACTTGTTGCAATAAAAATACACTATTGAATCCCTCCTATTTTGAGGTATCTAGGATAATTCATTTGAGAACATCACTCAAAAGTGTAGATGTGCACCTATGCACCATATGTTTGATAATCTATAGTTATACTGATTGGTGAAGTTATGGATACCTCTAAGAATATTTACTTTAAAAGTCGATGCAAATGGTGGTAAATATGGCACAGTGAAAATAAGAATGCAACAAGAAACAAGAAAGAATACATATGTCAAGAAAGTAGTAACATAAGAGAATATTAGTAATTGTGTCCTAATCCGTAGTAAAATAAGCATAGTAATCATGTCAACATATAATATAATATTCATTGTAATAAAAACATCAGTGTATAGTCAAGTGAATATTAACATGTTGAAGCATATTCATATATTGGCATGGATCTACAAATGTGGGAAGCCCACAGTGTCCTAAGATAATCGTAACAGATGGAACAATGAGCTAAAATAAAAGAAGAAAGTGCATACATGAAATGTAGGCATGAAGCCATAAATATGTGGTACCCACAAGGTCAAAAGACAAGAAATACCTATATGCCATATAAAGAAAATAGTCATAAAATTGCAATTTGATAAATCCACATAATAAGAAATCAAGGAATGAATTAAGTATTTACAATGGGATAAACATAAAGTGTAGTAAATAGTAATAGTAACAAAAAGGATAAGAGAAGATAACATTTTAAGGTACACATATGTTAGTTCCATTGATCCAATAAATATAAATAAACATTATGTTTGTAAATATTAATCATGAGGAAACTTTAATGTAACATATAATGAAATAAAGAAGTGCATGTAAAGTGGGGAGGGATGACCCAAAGACAATAGTGTAAGTAACCAATATGAATCCTATCATTGTGTAACAATCTACGATTGTCTTGCATCAAAATCAAGATACCTCATGAACACATGTGTGTATATAGAGATGGTATGTGTCATTGTAGTGTGAAAAACATTGTGTATAATGTAACTGGCTAACCAAACAAACTGGAGCAAGTCCTCATTTTGTACTTTAATCATATTTAGGATTTTTTATATTATGTGATTATTTGAATTTCATTTAAGGGTTTTGAATGTACATGAAAAGGGACAACACAATATCTATTTGATAATGCCCTTATGAGAAGGAATGACATGTGCAGTAGTCAAACTAGATGTAAGACTTTTAAGCAGAAGATGAGATGTAGGCTGATCATGCATGTTCCATGTAGAATACATAATATGTGCCAAAAGAGATTAAGGGTGAGAAAACCTTGTAAAATATTGGGTGTAGAAGATTATTACATAGTATGTCAAAATGAATGTGTTTTCTAATAAGTTTTGTTCTCCTTCGGTGACCAAGGAGGATACCTATGTATGGGTGTAAAACATGATATTACATGAGAAGTAGGAGATGACGGTATATACATATTAGCACTAGATATATTGACCTTATGAGTTAGGACAAGATGTGATGGATGAGCTACAAATATGATTTCCCTTATTGTGATCACTTGGTTATTGTAAATTAACATGACAGATGGTCAAAACATATAAGTGTGTCCCACTTTGTTTCCGGAAATATTTTAAAATATGACTATTCAATAAATGTTTATAAATACTTCAAAAAATAAAAAAATTCAGATGAATTATGGATGAACTAGTTCTTGGAATATTTAATAACTTAAATAAACATGTTTGGTCATATTTTCATTGTGGGCCATATTTTGTTGAAAGTACAATGCAAAAAGTGGGACACATATATCTATGTGATTAAACTACACACTTGTGTAATATCAAATCTATATCCTTGAAGGTGCAGAGCCATATGAAACATAGATGCATTTTACAATATCGAAGATAAAACTCCACCAAGATCATAATGGGAAAGTTATGAGGGTCTACGTTAAGTAGTAGTGCAACATGCCTAATATTTTTTTAGGATCAAGAATTACATCCTTCATAGCGTATCCAAGGGAGTGTATTAATTACAATTTTCAAACACTATGGGGAGAACCGTTATCAACAAAATTTTTACATCTAGGTTGTCGATCAATTATAGTATGGGTGTATAGTGTATTGGAAACAAACCTAGGTGTCATATTAGTACTATCAAAGGAAATAGCTAACAAATATACTTTGGTGAACACAATTCCAATAACGGTTATAAACATGTGATCATAAGATTGGGATGCATCCAAAAAACATTCACACTTGTGTATAAGTGTATTTCATCTATTAATTTTTTTGGTAAACTTAAATCCCTAGATAGTGATGTCGAACTGGATTTTATGATCTGAAGCCTTGGATTTCAATTTACCGTCAATTAAAAATTAATTCTTAGTTAGGTTTTTTTATGCTTGACATTTTAAATTTTAAACAACATTTAAAAAATCATTCATAACATAATTTCAACACATTTTTAATTTTAAAGCATGAAATTATTATTTTTTTATGAAAACAAGGAGAGGACAATTATTACAAAATTCTAATTTCGTTGCGATAAGAACTACTATTTACAAGATATTTACAAATATTAATTACATATTCAAACTTGTCAACAACCAAAAAATAAAAGAGAAAGAGATAGAGAGTACCAATAAATTCCAAAAAAAGGCAAAGCATATCAAGGGAGGATCAAAAAAATTACAAAGAAATAATTGAATTACCTATTAAGGCATTTACAAACAACTCAATTAAGAAAATAAGGTTGAGGCTCATGTCTTATAAAAAATGTCAAACGCTGGCAGCAAACAAAAATTTGTTAAGTAGATTTGGCATAACCCATTTTAAATATTTGTGGGTCAATGAATACATGTAAGTGCTACAAATATTAATGAAATTTATATGTACAAGTCTACGATAATTTTTTAATTTTACACGTAATTTACAAAAAAAAATCAATTTCGAAGTGACTTACAGCATAGTCCTATGGAGAGGCTTCTTGTAGACACTACAATTGTACACTTCCCCATTGACAATAATTTATCCCCGTTCACACTTATAATTTATCATGTTAATATATATTTAAATATTATTTAAACATAATTCATAAATTTTTTATTCCCTCATATCTACCATAGACTATTTTATATATCTATGAAATCTAATTTTATTAAATAATATCCTAATATAATTTATCATATCATAAGACACACACTAATATATCTAACAAAAATAACCAAAATCAATCCTAAACAAACTTAGACCAAAATAAGAATATAATCTAGGTTAAATAAGACACCTCACTCGAGAGCACATTACATTCCTAAACAAACCTATGAATTATCCCTCTAAACCCATAACAATTAGTCTTAAATGAGGAAATCATTCTAACTATATGCTAAGTAAAATAGAATAACCCGAAATCATCGGTGTTTCAGTATAATGCCAGTAATTATTTAAACCCATTTTGCACTCTTGTTTAGGGACCACCCTGCTTGCATTCTCGAGCTCATTCTTTGTCATCCTTCCATATCTTCAATTGAAAATGTTTATCAACCTTCGTTTTGTCTAGTTTCATAACAATATAGACTCCATATCATTTTATTTATATAGTTGTTCCGAGTTGGAAGACATTCCTACTACCTGTCCAAGATCTCTGAGTTTCAAACAGTACATCCTCCTTTGTTCATCAATTATTTCAAGCTCATGTTTGTGTAATTCCCCTCTATCACCACATCCTTTGTCATCTAGCTCCTATACTTCCCATTGTCCAATAGGTTAGAAGTATGTTCAGGAGCTGACTGATCTTCACCAATCTGCAAGTTCAGGTAGTCTAAGTCTTCATCCAAATCAAGGTAATATTATATATTTTCATATTTTACTCACTTATTCAAAATATCCAAAGTTGTCAAGCCTTCTTATTCCCATTATAATCAAACTCGAACTCCTTAATTTGTCAAAAATTTGATCATATTGTTAAAAATATATCATATTTTATACTATTTAATATAACTCAGAATCACCAGCGTTTTAGTGAAATGCCTTCATTTCCCTAAAAAACCTATGTTTCCTATTATTTTTTGAAATTTACAATCTTTATCAGATTATCATCTATTAATTACATCTATTTCTTTGTTTTTTCTAGCATATGATCAAGGATGGGTCTTTGTAGATGGCTATAGGTGGACAGGCACATGAGATAACGAGTTTCAATTATGTTCCAATTATTCATCACCTGTTACATTGGGATAAATACAATGTATTGCTTGATTTGGAACTTTGCGCAATACATTCAGTCCCTTCAGACCAGCTACAAAACATCTTCGAGATCACTCAAAGCATTCGAGAGGCCACGGATGAGTTATGGGAGTCATACTTCGAAATTTTACATATTCGAGCTAAATTAGCCCAGTTCGAATATCATTACAAGGCTGGATTGGAGATTTGGAAATAGAAATATGAATTAACAAATCAAGTTGAACCCACTGAATAGTCGAAATATCCATATTCTATCACAACATCTAATTATCAGTATGATTCAGAGAACGAGGAGCCTGAATTTGTCTCTAAATTTTTTAGAAACAAATATATTGATGACAATGATTAAAACTTCTTCAAATAATCTGAGATGGATTATTACGAGCTCACTTTCAAGAACCCATCCTCATCTAAAGATTCTGATTTGATTCAGATCTCTAGATTATAGCTTAGATATCTTAGTTTTTTTATTACGTATTTGTAATAAAATCTGAAGCTGTCAGAACGATTATAATTTTTATCCATCCAAATATCATGATTTCTTATATATATTGCTTGATTGCATAAACAGTGGGTTAACATCCTTGTGAGGAATTCCTTTGACTTTCAGGGAATGACTTCTGTCAGGCAACCCACTTACTATTATTACTCATTAAAAATTTGGTGCGGTTTCTTTGATTGCATTGACATATTTGCATGAGAGGATATGAGCTATTTTGAACACGTGGTGCGAGTTTAATACAATATAAACACATCAATGGGTAGCGGTAAACTTTGTCATCTTGAGGTTTGATAGTTTTAGTTTCTTGTTTATTAACTTAAATTAAAGAGGAAATTTTTTTCTAAACACTTTCTCTCCTATTTTCTTATAACAACAGGGTCCATGATTATTTTTAATTATCTGTAGGAAATATTAATAGAATCTAGGCCTAAAAAATAGGATCTCCTATTTTTTCACCCACTAAATTTAAGAGGTTTCTTGGGGTGTGGGGACGGAGAGGGGGTGTTGGGAGTTTCCCCCTACAGTTTAGGTTGATTTTTACCCATGTAGAACATAATATGCATTCCCACCAATAATTTATGGTGATTTTAGAGGGAAATATAATTTTTATTTACCTACAAATTATCCAAAAATTGTAGTGAGATCCTATAATATCTCATCAGGTATTGTTAAAGAAACTAATAAAAAATATCGAGGACCTAAAAATTACTAAAATGCTCCTAAATTTTCTTAGCAAAACCCGCTAAGATATTTATGGATCCCCATTTCATGGGACCATTCCCTTAGCCTCAAATTGGTTTCATAATTGATATTATGTGGAAGAGTATACATATATATCATGGTTAAAATTGTGTAGAAGTGTCTGTAGGTGTGTTGTGTACAATAATTATATAACTTCTTTCAACTGACCTATATATAATGCATTGATAATGATGGATGGAATTATTATTTGAGTTGTAAAATTGTGATTGAAGAATTCCAAATGTGTATTGTTACTTAAATTACTTCCACTACAATAACATAAAATATTGCCAATTATTTATATATTTCTATGATAGTGAATATTAATGTTACAAAGAAATGGAAATTCACATAACAAATTTTAGAATTGTAACTGTTGATGGCGAATCACAGCACCCCTAAATGTCTACAACTCGATGGGTTGATACTCTCAGTGAGATTGCATAACATGGAGCTTTTCCCAAGTGTGGGACCTTGCGAATCAGGAAAGCTCTCCAAATGAAGGCTAGTTCCTCTTCCTCTGTTTAGATGCACACATAAAAATGCAGAGGGTTCACTCAATAACCTAATCTAACTTGCCAAGGAGACAGGGTTGAGAAGATGTAAGAAAATAAACCTAATCTAGCCAAGGTGATGCACCAAAGGAATGATGAACAATTGTTTTGCCAATAAACACAAATCATAAAAATGCAATACAATAAGCATGCACAGGTAACCAAGGCTGCAATAAGAGATCATTTGAATGCAATTAATACAAGAGAGGGTTGAAATCATCCACAGAATTATTTTTTATTGCTCCAAATATTGATACAGTCCATTACAATGCCCAAAAGGCACAAACATGCATTATAGTTTGAATGGAAGGTCTGAAACTCCACAAATTTTCCTGCCAAAGAGAAGAAGGGAGGGGTAAAACAAGAATGTTCAACCTTTAGAAAGAGGCCCCTCCTTATAATTTATAGGAAGAAAAGAGAGGGAGAAGAGAGGAATTCAAAATCTACCCCAACCACCTCCAGATTGCATTTTATTCATCTCATTATGGCGGTAGGTGAGAACCCTAGCAAACCCAAAAAATGGCGAACTGTATTTTTTATTTTTGAAGAATTTTTTCTCACCCTATAATAGAGAACCTTGTAAGCTTTCGAAAAGTCCAACCTTACATGAATCTGAGCTCCCTGTGAAAAGTTATGACCATTTAAATATTTCCTAAGTCAGGATTTGCTTCTTGTCAGGTTCAGGGTTCTCCTTTGCATTTGCATCGGGTTTGGAGGGTGCCTCGACATGTGTTTGATGCTTATGTTTTCTTGAAACCCGCTTCCACTAGTTTTGCCAAGATTTTCTTTGTTTCGGGTTCGGAAGTTGGACTTGCATATGAATTGTGTTTTGAAGGTGGCTCGACATGTTTTTGCCCCATGTTTTCTAGACTTGTTTCCCCAACTTCAAAACATGATTTTCCTAAGTAGTGTTTCAGGGTTTTCGGAACTCCCAAGCATCGGGACATGTCTTGCGATTTTCATGCTTCATGTCTCGTGTTTCCTGAAACCCGAAACCCGAAATTCTTTGTGTCAGAGTTTTTGACCATGGGCAACATATTTTCTTTGTGTCAGGTTTTCGACCATGTAATGCATATTTTCTTTGTGTCAGGTTTTCGACCATGCAATGCATCCTCCAAAACCTGAAATGAAGGATTTCAGGACTGGGGACCTGTTTGGCAACCCCCAAAACCTGAAATGAAGGATTCAGAATTCCAGACTTGTTTTGCATACATGAAAACCCGAAATGACCCTGGCGGGAGTAGAGGCATGCAATGCACCCTCTGAAACCGGAAATGAAGGATTTTGATTTTCCTTGATTTCCATATTATTTTTTTGTCTATATTTACCTAGGGGGGTAGATATATATAACAATAACTTCTTCTATTTTATGATTATTTATATAAGTGTCATGTGAAATCACAAAAAGTGATGTAAGAGCATAAATTTTTTGTATCCTTTTATCCATAAATTTATAATTGGTAAGGGATTAGTTAATTAATTTTCTGTTAGTGTATTTATATGTTTTATTAAATATTAGTCCATGTTAGGGTTTTATAGATATGTTGTTTTTATTTTCTTTTTTTTATAACTTTTTATTTATTTTTACCTTTTATAATTTGAAATATCTTGGACATTATTTCACTCCTCTTGATTCCATTTTTTTATTTTGGCTGATTTTTTTTTTCTTCTTTCTCTTTCTCAATTTCTCTCTTATCTATTTTCTTCTATATAGTCCTAGCAAGATACCACTTACTTAAAATATAGAACTAGTCACACATACTATTAAATTTTTCTATCCCCTTGTTTTGATTAAGTATAATATAGTACATTAATTAAAATCAAGTAACTAAAAACCATTATTTTTAAAATCTATTTTTCAAAAATAAATTTGAACTATAGTTATGGTTATAACTAAGCTTATATGTAGGTCTAAAATCCAATCTATATTCAAGTCCTAAAGTCAATCTATAGCTGGGTCCCAAAGTCAATCTATAGTAGGGGTGGAAATCTAACTTATATTTGGGTCCTATAGCAACCTATAGTCATCGCCTTACTCTATTGTTATATTCAAAGTAACATTGACCTATAGTCATGTATTAATCTTATGATTTAAGTCAAATTAATGGTGACGTATAGTCAAAAACTAATGTCATGTTATTTTCACCAAGCTAATGTCATCCGACTTTCAACCCATAGTTGTAATATAGTCAAAAACTATAAGGTGAAATTATCGTAGCTGTAGAATGATGTTAGGATTTGATTATACGTAAAAATAAGGTCATTTTGGATGTTTCTTTTAAAACATTATTTATTTACGTATTTAATTATTGTCTAAGGACTCCCACCATTATTAGGTCAAACTAAGGGAATGTATGTTTTTTAAAATTATCTTGTTTATGGATATGGAATGACTCTAAAATACTTAAAAGTGTCTTTAACTATGTCACTAATCACTCCAAATGTACTTCTTATTTCTTATCTTATTTGTTATAGAAAATATAATTTCACATGTACATTACATATATTGGTATGTATAATTAGTTCGATGTTAGTAGAAAAGATTCCATGATAATGCCCTTTTTAATATTTACTTTCTAATGATATACTCTTATTCTAGATATATTAATATTAATTTCTAAAATAATAAAGAAATTTATTTTTCATAGATTGTTATAAGTGTTTCCCACTAAGTGGCCACAAATATTTTCAAAATTGAATAGTAAATAAATATTTAAAAATATCTTAATAAAATAAATCAAAAGTTCAGGTAAATAATTGATGTATTGGAACTTAGTATATCTTATCTCTTTAAAAAATGTGTATATTCATTTTATACAAATTTGATTAGTTTATAGTTGTGGGACATTTTTTCAAGCAAAAAGAAAATAACAAAAATGGAACATAGGTATATGCTTTGACCCATACTATATTTTACTAACATGTTAGGATTTTGTAACTCAATGATTTTACTCCATGTTTTTTAATTCCTTACCCATAATGTATAAGTTGCAGTTCCTTCTAGTGATACATATTGTATATAACACATAATGTATAACACATCGTATATAAAAAAAATTACAAATGAGAATTTATTCCTACATACAACCATAATGTGGCCACACTGAAATGCATATCATCATCAAACAAATGTCTTTATTTATAATTTTTTGAAACTACACAAGAAATAATAAGTACTTTATTTACTATAGTAAATAATGAAGTATAAGAATAGAAATTATGTAGCATTTATAGATGTAAATGTAAAAATATAAATGTAAATTTGGATGTATATTAATATAAGTAAATATAATAAATTAGGGCTACTTAGTGTTATTATAAATGGATCGTAAATCTCTAGTAGTTGAAAACATATTTTCCAAATCCATTCCTGTAGTATTTAGTGTTGGAAATAGATTATTTCTCCCCACATGCTTTTACTATTATTAATAAAAGAGAAAAGAAACCTTTTTTTCCATGCATAGGTTAATTTTGATTAGATGTTCCTATTTTTAAGATAAAAGAAAATTTAAAAAAAAAGCTTTGTTTACATGAGCAAAAGCATGTGCTATTTTTAGTCAATAGTTTTACTATTAAAATTGCTCATTTTTAGAGTTGTATGTTCTATTGTTAGGTGAAATACCTATATGTATTGGAGGAAATTGTAAGTGTTTTTACACACATATTGTATTGAGATGAATCTCTTATGGGGAAGAAGATATATATGCACAGAAGTGATAATTTTAGTGTTGAATACTTTGTTTCTTTGCAACATTATTTATTTTATTTCTTTTGTTCGTTGTTTTATTTTCCTTATTTCTAAAAATTGGTATAATATTGTTGTTTCTTAGAAAATTTATAATTGACAACAAGTTATGGATTCTATATCCTAGTCTGTAGACATTAAAATTTATAGGAAAGAATTAGAAGTAATGTTCATTAACTATGAAGGAACTATTTAGATCCTAGGATGTGTGGTAAATTTTAGAGAATGGGTACAAAGATCCCACAAATGCAACAACGTATAGTGCACTCTCACAGATAAACAAATATACTTTGAAAGAATTAAGAAAGAATGATAGAAAATATATTTTCTATATTCATCAAGCTGTGCATGAAAGAATCCTGCCTAAAGTGGCAATAACTAATAAAGCACAAATAACATGGGACACTCTCCAAGTTGCATATCAAGGTAAGGAGAGAGTAAAAAATTCCAAACTACAATTACTTTGAAGAGAATTTGAAAACATGTCAATTAAATATTCAGATTCCATAGAATCATTCATTACTTTTGTAGTTAGTTTAGTCAATCAAATTAAATCTCATGGTAAAAATATTGAATATAGAAGAATAATTGAAAAGTTGCTTAGAAGTTTTCCTACAAATTTTGATCCTTTTGAAGTTTCTATTACTGAAACTAAGGATACTGAGTCCATTTTCAATTGATGAGTTGTATGCATCACTAATAAATCATGAACTAAGGTTGAACAGGTCACATGTAGTTGTAGATAAATATTTTTCATCGTAGGTATTAGGAGTTTGTGCAAGAGTAAGAGGAAGCATCAATCCTAGAGGAAGAGGAATAATTTCATCTAGAGGACACAAAAGTGGTCCATCAACCTCAAGTGGAAGTGTACATAGTTAAGATAAAAATCATAATAAGTTTTCTTGTCAGAGACAGGATAAGTCCTATGTGAAATGTCATTCTTGCAAGAGATATGGGCATTATGGTTATGATTACAACAAAAAACAGTATGATTAGAACATGTAGAATCAAAATAAGGTTGGGAGCTCTAATCTGAGCTCCATGTTTATTGCATGCATAAATATTTTTTAAGCAACACCTTCTTTATCTCCTATTGAGAGTAATCTATCAGAAGAGAGCCATTGTGTTGTATTTTATTCTAGATTCCTGTTGCATTAATCACATGTCAGGTAACTGTAACGCCCTATAAAAATGACATTATAAAAACACACCACAACCTAACACTTGACCCAAAAATTGTGACTAATTTTTTTGTTTGAGATATAAGAAGGTTACAAGTGTGGTTGACCCTCATGGTTCATTAAATTAACTTACATCACTAAAATCAACTTTAAGATTGTTAGGCCAGGTCTAGTTAAAATATTACATATTAAAATTGCTTTATCTCTAAGGTCAATTAATTAAAAGTCAATTAAGGAGGTTAATAGTTTAATTTACTTTGTTAATTGTTTTCTCTTCTTAGTTAATGTTCAATCCTAATGTAGTTGACCTCATGATTAATTACTTTAGTTTTATTATCCTAATAGTTTAAAGTCATTTTATTAATTTCATAAAACATACTAATAATTAATAAAGACTTTACACTCTTAAGGCAATTAAATTGTCCCATTCACCCATCTACACATACCCTTAAGGATTTAATTTAAAAATTAAAATACATTTCTACCAAAAAAAAGTAGGGTTAATCCTCCACCCTTAGACCAAATCAATCTTGGCCACTAGATCCTAGGGTTCCAAACTAGCCCTAAATTTCTGTCTGAATTTATATTAAAACCTTTCCTTCATTCTATTCTCCTCATTTGGTTTATTTTTTTTGTTGAAAATTTCAGGTTGGAGAGGAGGAAGCCATGGGAGCAAACAAGGAAGAAGTAAGGAGGATTCTATAAGGAGATCTACTTAGATTAGTTTAGATGTAGTTCTATCAATGTGATCTATTTCATTCAAGGATTGGAAGGGGTTTCCTTCACCAATCTAGGTTTTATTTCAAGATATTTGTATTTGGGTTTTCAAATTTGGGGCAAAACCCTACCCCATTGTTATAAATGAAAAGAATGTTTTAATTCAACATTTGTAGGTTTTTATTGCTCAAATCCATGCGATTACTCATTGTTTTCTTGTTGTTGATTATTAGTTAAATTTTACAAATTAAAATTTAGTATAAACTAGTTAAAATTTTAGCACAAGAGCAGGATCCGAGAATTTTTGTCGTAAGTGATAGAACCACCTTCCAGAGAAGACCGACGGTCTTGGGTTCTCCCCCCTACTTGGGTGACAAACCATAAACTTCTGCCCTACTGAGCAGCGGTTTTGAGACCACTGCCTTAGCCTGAGCTGGAGTTATGGGACCGCCGCTCTCACAGGGCATCGGTCCTATTTCTGAAAAACAGAACCTAAAACTGAAAATTTCACAAAAACTAAAGTTACTAACGATGAGCTAAAATACATTATGAGCTTATTTTTGTACATCTAGATTTCCATTTTTGGATTTATTTCTATTTTTTGATCCTTAGTTAAATCTACTTCGTTTAGGCATTTTCAAATCCAAAAAGGTACATCTACTTACTAGAATGATTTCATTTGTTTAAATAATCTTCATTTAAATTCATTAGAAAATAAATATAAATCTAATTTTACATTGTTATTTTCTTACTAAATAATCAACGTTCCCAAATAACAACATACTTCAAATTTGTTCTCTTGTTCCCATTTTTACTATAACAAATATATGTTCAAGAAAACTATAACAACTTTATTTTCCAATCAAATTTACTATGTATACATTTTCAACATCTACAACTTCTATATTTCCTTCTTTCTCATATACAATAAAGAACTTCATAATGAAATTATACTTTCTTTCCATTGAGTATAACCCATTTCTTTAAAAACATAGAACTTCCTTTCACTCAAACAACCAAACTCCAAATAAAGGGAATCACTTTCTTTCTATTTCACAAACAACTTTACAACTAGAAATCTCTCTTCTCCTTTTCAATATATAATACAACTTTCATAACTAACAATGGGATATAATTTTCCTTCAATAGTTATATACAATGTCCTCCACTTAAAGTGGGAAATCATACAAGAATATATGCTAAAAAGTAGAATAACAAATTACAAGTTTCTCCCCTGTAAGTGGGAATAACACAAAGGAAGTTTCACAAGGTCTCCAAAAAAACTCCAAGCTTCATAACTCCAACAAGATAGCTCCCTCCAAGATTTTATTTATTCACAAAAAAATGGGGGGAGAAGCAATGCTCTCCACCCAACCAAGATATCCAATGAAGAGGAGAATCCATCCCCTCCATGGCCGCCGAGCTAGAGGGGGACCTTCATTCATTTTGAAAGGTTTTCTTCACACTCTGCACCTATGTTTTTTGAGGTTGATAGATATTTCCAAGAAGTAAGGCCTTTGGGGGTATGCATTTTGAAAATTATACTCATGTGTTCCAAGAACCTTCTTCCCCCCATCAGTTTTTCACCCTCCAGGATCACCTAATCAAATCAATATGGCTCAACTTAGGCCTCCATTTGTTGTAAACACCTTTGGACCTATAAATTTTGTGGGAATGGATGGTTACCCAAATGTAGTGACTCAAGATGTAAGGAATAGAATGCCAAAGTTCCAGTTAAACAATGCTATTACTGGTGATCAGCATCTAATTTTTTTTTATACAATAGTTGGAGGATTTTTAGATTGAACATGAGGATGTTTATATCAAGTTGTTTATGCATACCTTGGAAGAGGATGCTAGGGACTGGTATAAAGCATTGCCAGATAATTATATCCGACTCTTGGACTAACATGAGCAATGCATTCAGACTGCACTATGGTGACAGGACTGACTCCAGGTTTATTTTGACATAATTTGAAAATATCAAAAAGAAACCTAATGAGTCCGGTACATGATTTCAACACAAGGTTATAAGACCTTGAGAAGATTTCCTATTAGAATAATGCCTTGTGATGAGTCATGTTTAATCAAATATACTGATGCATTTGATAAAAAGGCTACATATTATTTAAGAGACAAAAACCACACAAATTTGAGGCACGCCTTTACCATGGCTTTGTAAATAGAAATAATATCAAGGTAATTGGAAAGCCTCCAAAGAGAGAAGATGTAAAGCTGGTTAACCCAGAAAATCCCCAAACAAGTAAGGCTATGATTTGGAAGAAGTTGTGAAGACTTTGGTAGGGGTTGTCAAAGAAATATCCTACAAGCTATCTCAAGCTGAAGAAGGGAATTGGGAAGAGCTCACAAGGTCAACACAGGAATTAAGGTGAATACAGGTTCAAAAATCACCAAATATCTAATGACAGAGGCAAGGGACCTATTGGATTTGGAAATAGACAGTCTCATGCCAGGGATAACAGAATGGTACCTGATCCTTTGGCTGTCAGATTTGTTGTGGTGGAGGAGACAAATGTCATTGACTGATGTGAAAAATGTTTCATGCCCCATGCTCCATGTGAAGAAGATCAGCAAGAAAAAGAATAAGCTGATGATAATGATGATGATGTATGCATGATGGGTGCTCCACAAGCTCAAACAAGGGGCGGAATTCGGCTAAGGTGATAAGTTCCAGATTTCTGCCACCTTTTGGGATTCCATTCATAGGGTACCCATTATTCCTCCCCCTCATACTTTAGAAGTAGATATTGTACAAGATTTTGAATTTCCCAATAATGACTTTGAATATTTAAGGGCTTTAATGATAAAGAATTATGATGGAGGCATCCCCTCTAAGGAGCATAGAAAGTTACTGATGAATGTTATCGTGGCTCAAGAGAAATAATTTAATACAAGAAGTAAGGTTGTGAAAGGGGCAAGGCCTCAAGCCAAGCCAAAATCTCCCTTACTTCAAACATTCCTAAAGAGGCTCTTAGGAAAGATGCACCTGTTAAAAACCCTACAGTTCTAAAAAAAATCACACCCCTCCCCATGCCCAAGTTGTCAAAAACCTTGCACCACCTAATGAATGTATTCGCTTCCCTTCCAATGCTACCTTGCCAAGAAATTCCCCATATGATATTGCCCAAGTATTAAAGTGAAATCAAAGTATCTGTTCTAATTGTTGAGCTTCTCAGGATCCCTGAGCACAAAAAGAGAGCATTTGAATACATTGGGGTTGAAAAAGAGAAGACCACCCCAAGCAGAAACATAAACATTATGGAGATACCACTTGTCATTGAAAAACCAGAAGAACCCACAGCATCAAAGAGCTATATGAGAAACATGAGGTCTACTTGGGGACATCCTTGGTGGACTCTAAAATGAATGTGGATACATTCTTCACCAATTTGATCATTAAGGATAGATTGCTGCATAACTGCATGTTTGACTCAAGGGGCATCATGCAATGTCATGCCTTTGGAAGTCATGAATGAGCTAGACATCAAAGTGACAGTAGCCTAGGGAAGTGTACTGCTATGGAATAGAGGGGGGCCAGGTTCTGTGGTTATAAGTGTAGCCGTCCTAGGTAAAAATTTAAAAACTTGATGTTGTCATAGATGATTTCAGCCAAGTTGGGTAGTTTGCTTGTCAAGAAAATGGGCCACAAGTGGTAGAGTGGGAGTGTCCAAAGGTCCAAATGGAACAGGGCTAATGTCTCCATCCCAAGTGATGGCATCATGGTCAGGTTGTTATGGGAAAAGAAATGTTGCATCTTATTGCGGATCGCAACAATGACATCCTATGAGGTATTTTACAAAGTGTTGATTGCAGATAACTTTGTGGGATGGGGTTGATGGGAAGGAGCACAAATTGAGAATGCAAGTGTTGAACAGGTTTAGGATCTCCTTGGCATCATTGTTTGGATGGAGCTTGCTCCATGTTTGGGAATGGTGCGGGTGTTGTTCTATTATTATCCGGTCAGGAAAAAAATGTGTTTCTCCTTCAAACTAAACTTTGAGTGCCACCAACAA
>CM034152.1:606597418-606669597 GCA_019776745.2 Taxus chinensis | reverse complement strand
TGTGAACACTTAAACACTTAAAGGACAACAATGGTTAGTTTTCTAATAAAATTTAACAGTAAGAGAAGAACATTTAGAAACACTCAATTTATCTCTCAGCCTATTTTAAAGTAAGTATCTCCCTCTTGATAAGCTCTTTCAGTGCAGCCCGGTAAGATCGTATAATTACTATAAAACCTCAAGCTCTAATTAAAAACCTCAGTAAGAACTATGAATGTCTCAAGGATGAACTCAATTGCCCCGTCCTTTAACTTTATCAGTTACCCTTGTAATTTTCCTCTTAAGATTGTTGAACATTACCAGGTCCTTCATATTGGCATGAACAAGTTCTAGTATCGTCAAGTTTTAATATGGCCTTGTGAAATTAAATTACCCTTTTCTCTAAATACACGATTAATCAAATGAATGTCTAATAAGGAAGATTTAAAGAGATTACTCAGTGTAAAACGAATAACCTTGGCTTGCAATTTGAATATAGATCATCTCTTAAGCCCCTTGAAACGTACGCTAGAATTGGCAAGATTCCTAGTTAAGATAGAAGTAGCCCCGAGAATATCTCATTGTGGTTGGCCCTAATTGTAAGTGTGTTTTGTGGTTGGACTTCTATGTTGTCTGTCTAAAGAAAGTAAATTGTCCTTGAAAGATGTGAATGTTTTCCGTGCTGCCTTTATGTGCCATCCTTGTATCAAGTTGTTTCACGAATAGTGTTGTTGTACTCTTGTGACGACATGTTCGCGTCATGTTTATTGTGGAGGAGTCAAAAAAAAAATTATCCTGTCTTTTTACGTACTGCATTGTTTTTGTGTGTGATTTTTGGGTAGTTTACTGTGAGAGACACAGAAAAATGAAAAAGGATCTAACTACCATCAACCAGGTTTGATGATAACACTACCATAGGTGGAACTTTGCATTTTGAGGTCAGCCGTGCCTCTTTAATGGGGATTGTGTTTTCTAGTGGTTGGCCTCACTAATTTATTTTAGTTTGTACTTGAGCACAATGGATTGGTTGCTCTAAGTTAGTTGGTGCTCAACATTGGAAATTAGGTGTCTCCATTGGAGGGTTGCTACCTACTGAGATTTATAAAATATTATGTGTACTAGATTGGAGAGTCGCCTCCAAATAGTATTTTCTCCGGCTTTTCTCCTAAATAGTGTCCACGTAAATCGTATTTGTGAAACTAGTTAATTCTTATGCGTTTTCTACTTTTATTATGGTTTATGTTAAATGAATACTTTTTTATATATTGATCACCCCCCTCTTGTTATAAGTGTGGTTCTAAAAACCTATTCTACTTCTTGCCTCTATTCCTCCTCCTTTTAACACACAACTCCTCACCTTGCTAATCCCATATAAAAACCCTATGATATCATTTCAACAATTAAATAATAACCAATCGCTTATTTCATCTTTTTGTGTATGGTGCCCCAACCCCTAACGACCATCATCCTTGGATGTTGTCATTCCCCATCTATTAAATTCAAGCAATGATTCCCAATATGCATTTACTCATCTCATGGCATCATTCCAGTATAAATCACCATTCTATAACATCTTTCAATAAGAACTTACTCCTGATTGTTCCCAGTGATTCTCCTCCTCTTCTTATCATGGATCTGATTAGATTTCGAAATTAAGCATGTATGTATTAAAATGGCTCCAAAACTAAATCTTTTTCATTATCCTCATCCAACTGCATATTTCTATATGAATAGAAAATTCTACTTTCATTTTTCCAAGGATATGACACTAATCCTCTTGTATTTATTTATACCATCACTTTATAGTTGCAAGTCACCCACACCTCTTCTCACCCTCTTTTTATGTACTGTATCTCCCATTGAATACATCCCCTGCCCCTTTGTAACAACGTGGGATCATAGGTAATACCAGTTGTTCTTTTCACTATCCATCCTTGTGTCAAGTTTATCTATGAACGTTCATGAGCCTACATTACAATGTCTCCCTGAACCATTTAAAGATTGGAAAATGGAACTTTTCCACCTCCATGGTCATTCCCTCGGGAACCATCCAGTAGCACCATCTGTGATACATTGATTTTTGGGGAGTCTTTAATTATCCTTCCATTCGCTCCACCTTTGTCACTATCCTCTAATATCAGTGCTCCAATATACTAATCTCATCTCTATCCTACCATATCCCCTACCAATTCTCATTCCATATCTAGTTCTAAACCCTAGCAAATTCTGAACAACACTTATAGCTAAGCTTGTGATTTTGATGATTTGTTGTTGATATTGTTTAAGCTCATTATTATGTCGTGCCCACTTCCTTCGACACCTTTTCATATATTGATTTCGCTACTGTCGACACCTTATGGATTTATACTAGCTTTTTTTTTTTTTTTTTTTTAGGGCATGATACTCAGTGTTAGACATACTAGAGAACTATTGATGTTTCGACTCATATATGATGCATGGATTATTAGAGAATTTTATATTTATGTTTATCTACTATTGACCGGTTATTTATATCTTTTTGACATATGTTATATTTGTCATATTTAGTAGACCTTTCATAATAGGATTAAGTGTGGTATGATCATTTTGACATGGATGAAGGTAGAATAGAAATTGTGTCTAGAAATTGGTAAATGACAGTCATAATTTCCTAGAGGATATTTGATTCACATATAGAAGATTGAGGGATTATATTTCATATTTTAGCCATAGATGTTTCTACTACTGCGACCACATGGTTGAAGGAGGTAGTTATGTGTTTGTAGGGTAAGAATTAGTCACACACAGAACTCGGGGTGATTAGAGACCAACTACAACATGGAATTCTAGATGAATTCAACAAGGGTCACCATGGGTAACATGTAATTGTGTGTGTGGTATAATTATTGGTTAGGGGAGAAGTGGTGACCTAAGGGGGTCATGTGTTGTCTTTATTTTAGTTTTGGCATCTATTACCGTTAGTATGGTGTTTCCTTTGAGTGATATAATTTACTTTTTTTAAGTATTTATATTTGATGTATGTTTTTCCCCTTTATCTTAGATGGGTTCTAAGTGTTTATTAAAGTTAATAAATATTTTCCTAAAATAATTAAAGATGTGACGAAAGGAATTAATTTATTAGAATAGATTCTCTTGTATTTTTTGTTGTAGTTGAGTGCTTTGGGATCTAGAGTGTTGTACACTCTACTCCATGGAAATTAAAATTTGTCCTTATAGGCCAATTTTGGAAGCTTGTGGGACAAGTCAACTTGTCCCAAACCTCTTAAATTTCTATGCCAACCCTACCTATGGGTTTGGGGGTCAAAATAGACCCCATTAGGTGTTTGTGGGAAGATAAAAGGTAAATATTTATTGCACTTCCTTTCTTGTAATTGATTTTGTCCTTGGGGGGTGTGGGCTTAGATGTGTGGTGTGTAAGTAAACTATCTTTTCTTCACCAATTATTATTATTTTTTCTAGTGGAATATGAGGTTTACAAGGGTTATGTGGAGTGGAGAGGAAATGAAGGTGGCATCCTACTTGGAGCCACATCATCCTCCTCTCTCCCTTTTCTATTTATTGAAGTTCTTTTGCTTGTTTGGGGGTTACTTCATCATTTTGTGCTTTTGAAATTGTTGGGAGAGTTAGAGCATTTTTGAGAGTGCTTGTGGATTTTGGAACTTGTGGATGCTTTCTTGGTTTGGAGGAGCTTAGATATTTACTCTTGGAACAATCTATACTATGGAAAGGTAGGATTCTTTACCTTGCTTATGTATGTTTTTTTTTTGTGTTTATGTGCTTGTGTTGAGTATTGTTTTTTTTGGAATTCTTGTTGGGGTGTGGGTAGATTGCCTAAGTGTGGAGTGGGAGGAGATTATGGGGAGATTTAATTCAAGGGATGAATAAGAGTTTACCTTTTGTTGGAGGGAGATTAGGTTTGGGTGCCCCACCTTGTAAAAGGAATGCTGCATTTCTTTCCTGTTTCTTTTATGAGGGAGGCATAAGAGTATGTGTGAGGTATAAAGGGTAAATGAGGGGAGGAATAAGGTATGTAGGGGATTTGAGATATGCATGGGAGACTTTAAGGTGTGGTAACACCCACTTGAGACCTAAGAACAAACTAGGACTAATTACGAAAAATTAATGGAATAATTTTTTTTTATTAAAAGAATCGTACAACAGGGTTACAAGCGACAGTTGTCACTAATAGGTTCCGAAACAATTCTATCCACTGAGAGTATACTTTTATTTTATTAACAATTATTAGAGGTCTAAGGTCCAAAATTTAAGGTTAGAAGATTCAATTAGGTTCAGAGGGGTAATTCCTCACCATATCCCACTCTCTAACAGCTCAAAGGTTCAACTAGATTTTTGACAAACTAACCTCCTTCAAAATTTCCCTAAATCCTGTCCAATTAGATAGGAAATTTCCTCACCATCTCCATTGATATAAATAAGTCCTCCTAACTCCATATTTTTGAGTTAGGGCCGATGGGCCTTGGGGTGAAATTTTCCCTAAGACCGGGCCTACAGGCCCAAGGTGAAAAGTTCCCCAAGGGAGGGTCAAGCGGGCCACGTGGAGAAATTTGGGAAATTTCACGTGCAAGGAAAAAATAGTTTTGTGCCCGTGCACCCGTGGGTCCACAAGTCCACTAGGGACACATGGCACCCCCCTTAAAGTTAGTGCGGGGAGAGCGGGGCGTTGGGAGAAATTTAATAAAAAAAATTCCCGGGTGGGGCAAAAGCCAACTTTGTGCCAACGCTCCCACAAGTCCATAAGGAACACATAGTGCCTCCCAAGTCAGCATAGAGAAGGCATGGCGGTGGTGAGAAAATTAATTTAACGCCCTGAAGGGCTAAGAGGGTAACATTCACTTGCGCCTCCGACGACACCTCGTGATGCCACGTGTTGGATCCTGATTGGCTGCGGGTCAGCAGGCGGCAGCGAACATTTGGAAAATTTTCCCAAAATTTTTTGAAACGTAAAAAGTAAAATAGGGATCTGCTCCTCTGTCGATGCCTCGTGATGCCATGTGGCATCACATGATTGGTTGTGGCCCGAAGGGGAAAATTTTCTGAAAAATTTCTTGGAGCGCTAAGCTTAAAAAGGGGTCCGCCCCTCCACCGATACATTTTGGTGCCATGTGGCAGCCTCTGATTGGCTGCAAGTCAGTAGGAAAAATTAGGAAAATTTTCTCAATTTTTTTTTGAAGTACTACGACTAAAATTCAAGCCCATGGGCCCGCTAAGAAAATGTTTTCTCAAATTTTTGATTTTTTTAAACACATTGAAGAAAAACTTCATAAGGCCATAAATTTGATAGATGGCTTGGTTTTACGAAAAAAGGATGAATTTATGGAAAGATCTCGACCGTTCCTCTTACTAAGGGATCATTAATTTTTTATTTTGATAAAGTGTAAGGGGTCAATTTTAAGAAAACAATCTGCACAGGCTTTTACAGTGTCAAACTGGTAAATTTTAACTTGTAAATTTGTTCAATTTGATCTTCTTCCTCTCTCAACTTGTCAAATAGACATGGAGAATCATTCTTAGGTGGATTTAGGATACGTTTGTGAGGTATATCTATTTTAGTTGAATTCCAATTCGAAATTTTACAAATTTTGACAGCATAACAACTGTGAAAGCTTTGAACTCATTTTGCCAAGTTTTGAAAGATTTCCTTTAAGTATTTTTGTCTAATTGGATTCGGTTAGGGAAAAATACTTCAATTTAAATTTTTTAATTTTTATTTCATTGTTGCAAGGTTCGGTCTGTGCATTTTGGGATTAAATAATTGTCAGTTTGAAAATACAAGACATGGAATCAAATTTTTAAAGGGTTTATTTGTCATTTTCTTCTTCCAAGTATATAATATGTTCCAATTATATCTAACACATTTAGTTGATTCAATTCAACTATTCAAAAATAAAATACATCTTTGATTTCAAATTTAACATATTCAAAAGACAGAGTATTCAACTTCCTTTATATGCATTGCTTCCTTTCAAAAAAAGATACAACTCACATCTAGATGATTAAATTCAATAAAATGATACAATTTGAGGAAGGTTATGCAATCCTTTATTTATTCCAAAGACAACTTTAACAACTTTCCTTCTTTTATTCTTTCAAAAATCATATATTATATACAGGGAAGAATAATACATTTTTCTTCTCATTGTTTCACTTTTCCATTTTCCAAATAAGGGATTTCATAGAGCATGTTAAAGTATAGATTTCCAACAGAATAATATCAATATGGAGAAGACAAAAATACTTCATTAATTCAAATGATACTCTATAACTTCAGTTTTATTTGATTGCAAAATATAGCATACAACGTATGTATCATTCTTTCACTTTCCAATTTACACTTCCCTAAACACTCCAACATCTTGCTATTACAAATATATACAAGTTCATCCACTTAAAGTGGGAAAGGTTACATTAATATTTCATTTCACAAGGGACATTTAAAATATCTTTATCTCAGCTCCACAACACCAACATGCAGATTTCTCATTCTTCCAATTTGATCACAATAGAGTAGGGGAAAGGCAACGCTCTCCACCCAGCCAAGACATCAAATGGAGAGAGAATCCATCCTTCTTCATTTACCCGCCGAGCCCCAACCAAAATGCATAAAAATATGTGATCCACTCATCAAAAAATAGGCTTTAACAACCACAACAAACAACATACATCACATTAAGAACATAGTCCAAAACATAATTGTAGTTCTACAACTACATTAAAACGTGAAAAACAATACTAAGGCTTCCTCAAGCAAGCCAAAGGAGCAAAAAACTATGGGGGATGTTTCTTATTGCCTCCCAACGGGGAAATGGTATCACCACCTAAGAACAAACCACCAAAATATGTACACACAACACACACAACACACACACACACACAACACACACCACACACACACACACACAAACACACCACAGATATATATAGATATATAGTCATGTCAAATCTCTGACATGCCCTATGCCTCCCCAACCTCTTAGGGCACCTCATAACGAGTAAAGAAATGCAAGCTATTTCTTGTAAGGGTGGAACCTAAATCCAACTCCCTCCACGCTTATACTTCCCTAAAACACACTTTGCCTCTAAAGAAAATAACCCCATAGTCCTTCTCCTACACCATTCCTCGGCCATCTACCCAACAACCCACAAAAATACAAAACATTCATAACATTAACACCTACATTCATAAAGAAGGAGCAGTTTCAAGATTACAAGCTCCCACCTCTCCATGATGATTTGTTCCATGTTCCAAAACAACAAGCTTTATCCCAATGCAAGAAAATTCAAATCAACCAAGCACAAGCATGCAACATGTTGGTACCCAAATTTGTTCCCTTTGATAGCAAGCATCAACCCGATTCATTATGGAGCTTAGAGGGGGCCAGATCATAAATATATGTCGTTTTGTAACTGGGGAGGAGGTTTGACTATCCCTTTGTTACTTGGATTTGTGAGAGATGGTAGCACCTTACAAGTATATGATCTTATCCTAACTATTTTAGGTTGTGCCTTTCAACACAAGGTAAGAGAAACCTATTTTTTAACCTTTGTTATAAAAAAGGAGATACAAGTACCCTATTTTGCATATATTTTGTAGAGAATACCTTGGGGGAAAGTATGATCAACATACCAAATCTGACTTCTCACAAGTTTGTCACTTCCAGATCATGGAGATAACTTTCACAACAATGCAAAGGTTACTAAAGGACTTTGAGACCCTGATTTATCCTGCATACTTTGGCAAATGGATTTTTGTCCTGTGTGGGTATATAAGAAAACAAGGGGGTAAGTGTTTATGGGATTGGTGTTTTTTTAAATAAATTTTAGTGGGGAGGGGAGACAGGATGAATTGGACTCACCAATTCTAGTAGAGCTTATGCAAAATGGAGGGATTTTAGCCAACGAAATGCCACAAAGGTAGAAATGTCTCTTCAACTAGAATATGTGCCTAAATGGAGGCCCACTTAGCACTCTTTCACACAACCTATGGGATTCTAACCACGAAGGCTCACGTTAGAAAATCAATAAAGAACTAAGATTCAAATCAAACCACACCCGAGGTACACCCAGACGTTTACAGACAATCTCTATTAAAAAATGAAAGAAAAGTGATTTTAAATCATTTATCTCAATCTCAGATGAAGGATATTTTGAGAAATGAGATTACAGATGCCACTAAAATATCATAAGGACTGAGACCTGTGTGATTGCACTAGATATTGGTACAAGATTGCAACAGAAACAAGAAAAAATACTTGCATCGATTAAGAGATGACATAAATACATTTTACTCAAGATTAACACAAAATAATTCAATTCTAATCAAATTTATCAGAAAGGGAAAGTTTCCATAACAATCTCAAAGCTTGTTAATGGTTGTACACTTGTAACCACCTTGACATAATTGAATTTGATATAAAGAGAGATATACAAGCTTCTTAGATGGATTCTCAAAATGGATGGGCTATGTTAACATTTTATTCCTAAAACATCATTCTATGAATTTTCAAAAATCTCCCAACCATTTGTAGGAAAAATTTGTTCTATTTATAACATTTACAATGGATTCCCTTCTCCCTAAAAGACAAAAAATGTTTAATGCACCAATGTTGGCCATGATTCTTTCATGATTCTCATAATCAAATCTGTAAAATGTCTTCAGGTGCTCGAGGGGGCATATTTCATCGAATGCCTCCCGCATTCAACTCCTTGCTCTAGGAGATCACTCTTCCTTCAATTATCCAACTACTTCCACCCATGATCTCTCAAACCTGGCTCTTTGCATGCTTTGGAGAAGGAAAACAGAAAATATGATCGGGCAAGAAAGTTAGACGATTTTAATGGTGAGAGACACCTTCCAGATCTTCCCACCAAACTTTAGATATCAACATTAACTTACTTCTCTGCTTGGCGTGTAGAAAAAACAAAAGAATCATGAAAACTCACACTTCCAGACGTGTTGCAGAAAAATGGAGGGAAAATCATATTTCGACTCTCAATTGCTGTTGATCATTTCCTTGAATTTGGGTCATCCACGTGGAAGATCAAAACTTAAAAATGGACCCTGGGGCTTCCTCTAAATTTTTACAACTTTTGGGAAAATTTCATATTTTTCTCTACATCTCTACCCTCGAGAAACGAGCCTGACACATGTCCTAAGGTAGGCCCCAGTGGGACTGCAACCAAATTATGACATTTCACTCCCCTTTCGGAAAAGGGAAAATTTTCCATGTTTTCCCCACAGCTCTATCCTTGAAAAAAGTGAAAACCTTCCACATGTCCTCCTGTGGGGTCAAAGTGAGACTTTTTCCCTACCCTTAAATTTGCTCTAATCAGTGCCTAGCATGGCCGCGGGGCGAGTTCAAATTTTTTTCCAAAGTAGCCATAGAAGAACAAGTTGAAAAATAGACCCGCCACAACCCATCTAATTGGAAGAAGCCACGTAAGCACAAAAGAACCAATTAGATACAAGTAAGGCTACGGGACCAATTTTGCCTTTTCACCAAAAAGGAAAAAAGTAATAAGTTAAAGCATTAACCCATCATCCCCTGACCAACCAAAATATTCCACATCCCCTGTCAATGCAATGATGCAAATTTGACTTAGAAAAAATGCTTGTCAAACCATAAAATATAGAAAAACAATCATCTGAGCTAGAAAATGAAAATTTCTTTAAGGAAAAAGAGTTTAGAAATGTTTACAAGGCTCAGATATGTTTTTCAAAGATACATCCACTCATTTTATTCAAGTATTTAGGGAAAAAAATATAAGGAAGACAAATCCTAACTATGGAGACCGAAAGGTATGATAAAACCTGAGTTTTTAGGACTTTTCCAGAGGACAAAGAAATAGGAGCAACCATGGACCCATAAATGATCCATTACCAAGGAACAAATTAAAAAATGGAAATAGATATTAATCAGGCACAACCGAGGAAAATGAAAGTGTTAGAGGCTATAAATTGATAGATTTTCAAAGGCAAACTTGGGCGAGACTATTTGTGCACCAATATCGGCTCTGAATCAGGGGGATGGAAACTCCCTGTGAGTGCCACAAGAACAAGGTAAAACACGTGCCACAAAATATCCATTGGGAAAAAGAGTTATCATGTAGAGTAGGGAAGCATGGCCATCTCAAAAAACAAATGGAGAAACTTGGCAAAAATAGGTCACAGAAGACCAGAACGATCCAAAAAACACACAAAAGACAAGATAACAAACAACAAAGTATACACTATACATGATATTTATGCTTTGATTTTAGAGGAATCAATCCAAGACAGTCTTTAAATGCCTTCCATTAATAGGAAACTTGAGCATTTCACCATCTAATTCCTTGAGGAACAAGGTATGCTCACTAATCCTGATATCTTGAAGTAAGGGCCCATCCATAATGATGCAAATTTCCATGCTTGCCCTTATCCTCATGTCTGCTATACCAAGACAACATAGATCTTCCAACATTGAAATCTCTTAGGAGTGACCTTTTTGTGAAATAATTTCTCTTCATTTCTCCTGAACTTGGCATGCCTCTGGTGGGATGCCCTTTTCTCTTCATCACGCTCAATATTTGATTAATGCGGGCATCGTCAGGACCTATCTCTTAATTTCCATCTATTGCATAAAAAATGATATGCAGATTTACTTGCTTGTAGAGTAGGTAGTTACCTTAGTCATGGGCACATAGGTACTTTATTTACTTTAGTTGTATTTATTCTCACCCACTTAGTGTGGTGATATGTATTTTCTCTTATTTAGATATTAGGAGATATTATTAGTTGTTAGGTATAGTTTTCCTTGATATAGCGGTATTGGACTAGATCTTGATGGCTAGTTCTTCCTACATTATGGTATGACTAGTTCTTAGATGGTTATTCCTTGCGTATATAAGTAAGGCCCATTCTCAATGTATTGCATCGAGTTCCATTATAATAGATAATGGAAAATTATAATAGATCATTGAGTTCTTATTTATTTGGCAAAGGTTTATGTAAAGTAATTGTTGCGAATTGATTACATCTTATAGATCATGGTGTTTGATTAGCATCTGTGTCTTGGCTTGGTATGATTCTGGTATACGTTCCTTTCATGGTATCAGAGTTGGAGATTGTGTAGGCAATCCGTCTGTAAGTTTATTTTGTAAATAAATTATGTGTATTCATATATTTGGGATTGGTCGTATTTTGTTGCTTTGTGCATTTTTATGGAAAACAGAGGCTCCATTGGATCTGAAAGGCATGAAACCCTAAGATCGACTATAAACTTGGCCGTTTCTGTAGATAATCATTTTTGTGGTTTTGTGTTGTTACAGAGAAGCACAGAAGATCACCTCGGGATTCATGCCCATCAGAAAAGAAATCACGGGATTTTTTTTGGATCTCTTGGTTTTTTTGAGATCGGTGCAGGCAATTTGTTGTTACAGCTTACTTAGCTTTCTCGGTTTGCACGTAGAAGGGTTTCAGTTATTTCATTTTTTGGCAGGGGGTCCACGGATGCGTATGTACGTATGTAATCCCCATTAAAATCCTTAGCCCTTCGTCATATGGTATGGTTGTATGAGGGCTTATTAATTGTGATTCATACTAGTAGGTGCTTAACTTCAGCCCCCTTTATGGGATTTCTTCTGTGCTGAAGGCAATAACATTTTACTTTTGTTGAAGTGGAAACTACAAATAAATAACGGAGAAAATAGTAAAAAACTTGTAAACTTTGATCGGTAACTCAGTTTTTGATCGGTCACTCAGTTTTGAGTGCCGTTTTTTTTGTAAAAGTGCGTGTTTTCTCATGCTCTTTCCATTGGAGTTATGTATTTGGAGAGCTTGCACTATAATTATAAAGTGGCCAAATATGGAGGAGTGTTATAATCAATCGTGGATGCAATTTTGGATGAGCCCGACGTCCTAAATTTTTGGGAGTTACAGTTTGTACCTATCATGGATTCTAAGAATGATATGCTTTTCTTTGAAGTATGTGGACTTGAAGAGGACATTGTAAAAATTTTGGAAGAAAATAGATCGCTCAAGAAGTGAAATTCTCTTCTATAATCACTCATTCATGATAAGGATACAATAATACACTCCCTGCAAAACAAACTTGCTAGCCTACGGCATCACCATCATATTGTGGACAACCATATCCATGCTCCTAGTCCACTTGTAGTTTTTGCTCTTATACCCAATGACATTGATCTGCCAGTCTTTTAGCCTGAACCTATTTTTGATGCTTATAAACCTATGAGGCGTGTTATTGCATGCTCTTCCACATTTGTGCCTATTACAGTACCACATGTTGTGTATTCTACTTCTGCTCAGTTGCATGGCTTTTATAAGAAGCATACCACTGCATTAAGTTCTCACATGCTCCATTCTATGGGTCTCACAAGAGGAGTCATTCGTAGACATTCACAGGGTATTATTCCTCTATTCTACATGTGAAGTGGAATTCTTATCATGACATTGGTTTTCGAGCAGATACTTCATTGGGATCACACATTGACAAAGGCTCATTTTTTTTCGCTCGACTCTTTCTGAGGATCCTGAGCAACACATGAGTTCTACATCTTCACTCAGGGTTGAGAAACCTGAGATTTCAGTTTTTAGACATGATCAACCTGACACACATTCTAATGGTTCTTTGCATGCACCCATTGTGCATTTTTCAACAAGTCATATGTAGGCATCTTCTTCATTCCATCTGCGTTGATTTGGGGTGGATATCTGATCACTCATGGAGACGACATAGGCATTCATTGAGAGGACTCTACAAAGGCATGGCTCCTCCACCATTCAGCCTCTTACTCCACTTTCTTACATGCTGCATTGTGATGCTTCTTTTTTGAGCATTTTTCTTTAGCAGGGGTAGTGTATCTCTCTCTTGTTTGTTGAGAGATTTTGTATCTGTATTTTTGACACTTGTGGCATGTTGACAGTCTCTCTTATGGGGGAGCTATTCTGGTGGAACCCAGTGTTAGTTTTTCAGCGTTTGAGTAGTTGTTTTGATAACTCATACAGATTTGTAGAGCCACTCCACCCATTCAGTAGTATGGGAGGGTGTGGTGTTGATCCTGCTTCTTTGGGTTTTGTGTCCTTGCCTTGTTACCTTGGCTTTTCTTGGATCGTGACACTGGATTTTGTGTCCTTGCCTTGTTTCTTTGGTTATTGTTCTTGGATCGTGGCACACCTATTTGTAGCACTTGATCGAATTATGTTTGGTGTTTAATTGCACTTTCGACATCACTTCACTCCGTTGACAGTCTCTTTGTATGGAGCTATTTTGGTGGAGCCAAGTGTCATTTGTTTTTGAGTTTTGTGATCAAGCAGTGGATTCAGACCACAGTGCGCACTAAAATTCTTCAGCATTGTATGATTTTTTTTGAGCCGAGCTCTTGGGATGCCTTGGAGCGGGTCTTTACTCTCTTTACTTTGTTTTACTGGTTTTTGGTACCTTGAGGTGTCCCTTTTCTCAGTTATTGTACATGAGTACCTCATATGGCCGAATTTTCGGGACTCATACTGTGGACATGCCACTTCTATTTTGGCCCCTAGCTTCACTTGAGGGGGGGTGTTAGAGTAGGTAGTTACCTTAGCTCATGTTCACCTAGGTGCTTTATTTACCTTTATTTTATTCATCCTCACCCACTTATGTTTGTGGATATTTATTTATCTTATTTAGATATTAGGAGATATTATCTAGTTGTTAGGTATAGTTCTTTCCTTGATCTACTGTATTGACTAGATCCTTGATGTCTATTTCTCTCCTAAATCTATAGTCTTGACTAGTTCTTTGATGACTAGTTTTTCCTTGATTTATGGCTTGATCTACAACCTTGACTGGTTCTTAGATTTTATTCCTTGCTTATATAAGCAAGGTCCATTCTCAATGTATTGCATTGAGTTCCATAATAATATATGATATTGCTTCTCATTTATTTGCAAAGGTTTATGTAAAGTTATTCTGGTGAATTTATTTCATATTATAGATCGTGGTGTTTAATTAGCATCTGTGTTCTTGGCTTGGTACGATCTGGTTATCGTTCCTTTCAATTGGCATATGTAGAGGCAGCAGGGCCTGAGTTCTATATACCAACTCAAATGGACTCTTTCCAGTCACCCTCTTGACAGTGATCCTATCTGCCCAAACAACAAACTTCAACTTTTCAACCCCACTTTCTCTTGTTCTACTCCAGTTATCTTCGGATGAATCTTCAACAAATTTTTGTTACTGGACTCAGCTTGTCCTTTTCCTTGGGTATTGTAATTAGAGGCATATGTCAGGTTGATCTCATACTCCTTGCACATTATCACCAAAATTTTACCTCTAAATTTCATGGCATTGTCAGCAATAATCTTGACTGGTACCCCAAACTTGCAGATGATGTTGTTTAGCACAAAATCCATGACAACTTGGTGTGTTGCCTTCCTGGTGGGGATTGCTTCCACCCAGTTAGTAAAATAATAAGTTTCGACAAGGATCCACTTATAGCCAGCACTTGAGGGTTCTAAAATTTGACCAAAGAAATACATTCCCCATTGCTTGAATGGAGCTTCAATTGATACAGGCTATAAAGGAAGGGAGATTGAAACTTTCATTCTTCAAAAGAAGCGCTGACAAATTTCACATCTTCTAACCAACAAGGTTTTATCCTTGAAGAGATTTTTCCACCAATAACCAGCCCTCAGGATCTTGTGTGTTGTGACTCTTGCATCAAAGTGCACCCCACAAACTCCTCCATGGAGATCACAATTATCTTGGGGGCTTCTTCTTCAGTAATGCACCTTAAGAGGACTCCCTCTGGGTTTCTTCCAAGCTAACCATAATCATTGATGACATATTTTTGGTAGGTAAACTTGAGGGCTTCTTTCTGGTTCTTACTTACGTTGTCGAGGGAATGCTCAAATGCTAGAGAAAATATTAAATCTTTATAGCCACTCAACAATTTCATCAATGTTTGAAAACATCTACCCTACCGTCTTCTACCTCATTTACCTGAATAGTTTTTGTAAGTGCGACTCCCTGCCATAAGCTTAGGGCCTAGCCCAACCTCTCACTAAATCTTCGTGCTTTAGATGTCCATGTCATATTATTGCAACTTTGTTCACCTCCACCTGCACCTCTTTCTTGAGACTTCCATCTCTATCAGATATCCTTTACCATGGTGTGGGGAACATAAAAAAGAATTTTAGAACTAATTTCACAGGCCACTTAAAACCTTGTTGATTTTATTACCGAGGCAAATGCTTGATTTTCCATGATAGTGTACTTCATCTCAGCCCCCTACAGGACTTACTGAAAAGGAAATAGACCTCTCCTCCCTTCATCATCTTTTGTATAGGACAGAAGAATAGTGTTCTCTAACAAAGGAAAATAGTTTTGGAAAGGATTCTTTAAGCTGGGCTATTAGAACAGGTGCCATGCTTTTATACTCCTTAATATCCCTTGAAACTCTTGGATTGCAGAAGCCTCCTCCTATTTGAGACTATGTCTTTCTTTCAGCATAGATTTGATTGGAAGGTTTATCTTAGCAAAGTTTAATATAAACTTTGATGAAATTTAGTTTCCAACGAGGGACTGAATTCGTTTTTGGTCTGGAATTAGGACTTTAGCTAAACGAATTACCTCTTTTAGGAATCAATCATCCACTCCCCCCCTCCCTCTTGTGACATTATGTTACCAAGAAACTTTTCCCTTTTTAACCCCTCCAAAATGGAAACCTTCTTTGGATTAAGTGAAATGGCCCCATACTCTCTACATCTTATCCAGCATTTTCTCCACGGCAGCAGTGCTCACCTTCTTTCTAGAAATATACTACCTCATCCTGATACACTCAATAAACTTGTTGAGTTAACGAGCAAAAGCCACATCCCTTGTTGTTTGAAAGGTGGCTCTAGCATCATCACAAAAGGGGAAATTTTGATCAACATATTCCCCAAGGAGTAGTAAAGGTTATTTTGAATCTTTTTGATTTCCTTCACACCACAACTTGGTTGTACCTGAGAACCATATAAGGTTCGAAAGAAACTCAGACCAGTCACAACTCCAGCATGTTGTTCCATGTTAGGTAAAGGATAGTTTATCCTTCTTGAAGCTTGTTCAGATTCCTAAAAATCCCTACAATACTTGTAGTACCATTCCGTTCTTTTCTACGTACTGAGGTTGGCACCAAGGGAATACCTTGGTGGGATGGTCATCCCTCACTATTTACTTATTTATTTATTCTTACAATCTTGAGGGGGGATAAGAGTGCACTGATTGGCCTTTGTTTCTTCCTGACTATCTTTGCAATTAGATTCCAAGGTAATCTCATGTTGAACGGTCCTCCTATAATGCTTTTAGCTAGAATAGGTCCACGCCATGCAATCTTGGTTCTTTTCAACAAATGTCTTATACTTCTTCTCCCCCCTTACTGAGGTTGCTGCGTAACCAAATATTCCTTGGCTTCTCCTTTTTCCAAGGGTCATGTTTGCTTATATACCTCGGGCTTCCATACATCTATTACCAATGCGATCAACATAATCAAAATTGGACTCACAAGAGCAAAACTCCCTCTAGGAATGTGTTGGTTTAAGTTGGATATGCCCTTGCTAAACAAAGCTTAATTTTTCCCTCAATGGTTACATACCATCGAACTTCCAATCATGCATTGAAAAAAACTCTCCCTTATCTATAGAAATCTTTTCATCTAAGAAGCATCATCATCAAAAACCTACCAATGGGTCTTCATTTGTCAAGGACAAAAGGGTCTTGTCAATAGCTCAACTCATACTCACAATATTGGGCCATTTACAGTTTGTCAAACTAAGACCCCAACACTACAAGCTTATCCTCCAAGTCATTGAATTTCCTATCATGATGCACAATGTTGAATGAATCACAACATCTCAATGGAATCCCAAACTTCCTGCTTGTACTAACTTTCAATATTTTCTCTGATTCTTTGTGTCATATAGTTTTTTTACTTGTTTTACAATTAGTTTTGAGTCTCCTTTGACAATGATGTCCTTTACCCAAGTGTTCTAGGAAATTTTGACCCCAACAATAATCCTCATACTCAAAATGTTGTTGGTGGCACTCAAAGTTTAGTTTGAAGGAGAAACACATTTTTTTCCTGACCGGATAATAATAGAACAACACCCGCACCATTCCCAAACATGGAGCAAGCTCCATCCAAACAATGATGCCAAGGAGATCCTAAACCTGTTCAACACTTGCATTCTCAATTTGTGCTCCTTCCCATCAACCCCATCCCACAAAGTTATCTGCAATCAACACTTTGTAAAATACCTCATAGGATGTCATTGTTGCGATCCGCAATAAGATGCAACATTTCTTTTCCCATAACAACCTGACCATGATGCCATCACTTGGGATGGAGACATTAGCCCTGTTCCATTTGGACCTTTGGACACTCCCACTCTACCACTTGTGGCCCATTTTCTTGACAAGCAAACTACCCAACTTGGCTGAAATCATCTATGACAACATCAAGTTTTTAAATTTTTACCTAGGACGGCTACACTTATAACCACAGAACCTGGCCCCCCTCTATTCCATAGCAGTACACTTCCCTAGGCTAACGTTGACTTTGGATGTCCTATCTCATTCATGACTTCCAAAGGCATGACTTGCATTATGCCCTTGATCCAAACAATCATTTGCAGCCATCTATCCTTATTATCAAATTGGTGAGAATGTATCCACATTCATTTTAGAGTCCACCAAGGATGTCCCCCATAGAACTCTCAATGTTTCTCTATAGCTCGTTTGATGCTGTGGGTTCTCGGGTTTTTCATGACAAGTGGTCTCCATAATGTTTTAATGTTTCTGCTTGGGGTGTGTCTTCTCTTTTTTCAACCCCATGTATTCAAATGCTCTCGTTTTTTGTGCTCAGGGATTCCTGAGAAGCTCCACATTAGAACAGATACTTTGATTTCACTTTAATACTTGGGCAATATCATATGGGGAATTTTTCTTGCAAGGTAGCATTTGAAGGGAAGCGATACATCCTTAGGTGGTGGCAGTTTTTTGACAACTTGGGCAGTGGGGAGGTGTGTTTTTTTTAGAACTGTAGGGTTTTTAACCAGGTGTCTTTCCTAAGAGCCTCTTTTAGGTTTTGAAGTAAGGGAGATTTTGCTATGGCTTTGAGGCCTTGCCCCTTTCACAATCTTACTTCTTGTATTAAATTATTTTCTCTTTGAGCCAACGATAACATTCTCAGTAACTTCGAGGCTCCTTATTATCAATGTTTTATTTATTTCCAAAAATCTTCTAATGTTTCTTTGGTTTAACTCAACTCAGAGGTGAACTTGGGGCTGAGGATTTTTTACATTGACTTTGGTGTCATATGCAAAACACTAATCTAGGCTTTTGTTTGGTTCCTATACAACCATCATTTATGTTGAATCAAGGGTATCCGTAACACAGTCATGCCTCCTTCAAGAAATTTGATCATGCAACTTCTGCAAAATAGCTTGAGATAAAAACATAAACAATAAATTTTTCACAAGGTCAATTTTTGGAATAATCATTACAGAAAAAATCATTTTGTGAGCCATCATGAAAAGGCCAAAAAACCATTAGAACATTCAACAATTTATGACAAATTCTAGACGGTGGACTTTATTGACTGTTCCAAGAATGATAAGAAGGTTTCAACCCAAGCTCAGTCCCCATCTAAAAGTTTGAGAAATTGGAAAGTCACATTATTTCAAAATGCAAGTTGGACAATTGTTTATCTGAATGATTCACCTCCTTACGACATTTTAGCCTTGGAAAAAAATGAGAAGAATAGCTAAGTAGATTTTATTATTGCTTGACAAGGAAACTTTTGAGTCATTTCAATCCATTGAACTGTTTATTGAAAAGTCAAGATCACTTGTACCAAGATTTGTCATTGCGAACTTTACTTTCTATGTCAAATTTTCCTGATTCTCCGTCAAATTTTTGAAACTTATGATTGGTGAAGCCATCCTTAAGACTTCATTTCAGGCTAATTTGGATTAAAAATTTAAGACTCCCGTCTCAAGCTATAGTATTATTTGAACAAAATTCGGGACTTCATAAGAAATGGACAAATCAAATCCTTGTTTCAAGAATGAACTCTTGGTGATATTTTTTAATTGAAATTCACTTTGATAAGCGGATGGCCCCAACTTCATCTGAAAGACATTCCAACTGCAAAACTAATTTTCTTTCTTCCTATATGCACTTGAAATTCACCTTCAGATCTAAATCAAGACATTTTGGTCATGAATTAATTGAATGGAAAATCACTTATTTTAGAATATTCAAATTGTAGGAATTTTTACTTCTTGTTCCCTTCTTGATGGTTTGGATTTCCTACCTTTTCAAGGAAACTCCTTAAAAACACAAGTTCCATCTGATTAAGGCTGGAAATCAATTCTTTATTCATCCCCATAAAATAGGCTTGAAATTTGGGGTTGTTCAGTGAGGATAAATTATCCAACTTTATACCTAGCGATGGCTTAAGGCACTAGTGGGGTAATCATCTGGCTTTCCCATTCTATTCTTTCAGACAAAGTTGATTTCATTATTCCTAAGTGAAAAGAGCAAATAAAAGGACCCCTTCCATTGAATAAGAATTATTGAACTTTCTATACATTTCTTGTAGCAATATTGTAATGATCTCATTCCTTGTAAGTTAGCATGGCCTCTATGGTTGTGTTGCACTCTGTGTATTAAGGGTCAGAATTTTATTCCAAAAGAGAATATTTTAGAGACCCTTTACTTTCATGATTGGTTATAAATGACATGGATTCAAAAATGTTCCCCCTTCTTTTTATTTACTTTTGTGCCACATCTATTTCTTTCATATTGGATCATTGTAAACCAATTATAAATTTCACTGATCTTGGATAAAGGGAATTAAGATTTTTATTCCTCATACAAAAAGTGAATTCCCAAGATGTATCAAGATATCTGAATTCAAAAAGAGGACATGTTTTATTTTCCTCAAAAATTTGAATTTAGATTGCTCCTGATCCAGAATGGATAACTCAAGACCACAAAGTGGTTTAAGGAGTACATTGATTATCATATTGGAAGGAAATTTTGGACTAACAAGCCATAAAATTGAAAGAATTACGTCAATTGAGATATTTGTCTCCTGAAAAAATAGAATTCCTTATAATCATCATTCATAACCAGTTTAGGGTTTTCAAAATATCAACATTTACAAGACTGTATTAGAAATAGATGGACTGACTAGAAAATGGAAATACAAGAAAACACAGTGGTCATGAAGATTTGCAGGCAAAGGGTAGAAAAAACATGGGATTTAGCAAAAATTTGGGCTCATTGGGTGTGCTAACAATTTCAAATTTGTAGATGACAATCTATTTAGAAAAAGATTTTTCCTACTCTCCATTTCTAATATGCAAGTACAGTCATTACATTCTTGACTTCTCTAAAACTGGGACCATATGATGGAACAGACCTCAATTTTTAAAAGCTGTGTCTAATGGAACATTGCTTAGTCACTTAAAGAACATGATGATTGCGAACTAACTTGAAGATAAAAGTGCTTGAGCGAGGACGTGGATAGCCCTACAAAGCAAGACTTGATCAAGAAAGTGTCTAAAAGAAGATGAAAAATTAGACTTTGGAAAGGTTATCCAAAAAAATTTAAGTGTCGAATGGAATGGGAGATAAACTCAAACTAAGGTGAATACGAAAGATAAAATAATTTGATAATCATGAAAGGGGAAGAATCAAATAAGTGAATGAAAGAAAGATCAAATGGAGAAGGAAATGAGGATGAAAATATTGAAATAATGAAAAATAAAAGAAAGTTTCAAAAAGAGGAAAATTGAGAGTAAAATGAAGATTAGTGAATGACTAATGAAGAAGAGAAAAGAGGATGAGAAAATGAAATGAGAATGAAAGTAGAATCCAAACAATGATTGTTTGAAAATGAAAAAAAAAAAAGAAAGAAAAGTGAAAGGTGAATCCAAAACAAGTGTTTTTTGGGAAAAAGTGAGTGTGGAACACTACTACAAAAAGAAAGAAAAAAAAAGAAGAAAAAAATCAAAAAATAAATTTTTGTTTGAATGTTTGTTTGTGGCCTCTACCTTAAATTGGCTTGGATAAGGTTTAGTTTCCTAGGTGGATCTCTCAACTAGGTGTTAATAGTATATTCGAGGTGAGCATGACGTTATTGATAGCTAACGAATTTACGTTACCCCCTTTGAAACCCTGAGAAAAGATCTTACTTAGAATGAAGTGCACTGGGGTCACCACTAAGGATATCCATGACTCCAACTCACAAGGCTTTACTAGTCAGGTAGGATAAAAAGGTTGTCATTTTGTCCACCAGTTCCCTCAAGGTGTGGGCTAATTTGGGGTTCCTAGAACCACCCCCTTTGTTGTAGCTTAAGGCTTATGCCAAAGGGGTTATCTTCTAGTTAAGCGGTCGAGCCGTAGCTCTTAACTAAACCTGCAAATACAATGTTGTGAATGTGGTGTTTTTTTATCTTTTGATTTTAATGTGGTTTGATTTTACTCCTTTGGCAACCTGTCGTTAGTAGTTTTTGAATGTTGTGTACACCTTGTGTGAGAGCGGGTGATGTAAACAAAGATTAGAAAGTTTTCTTGGAATGAGGTAAAAATATAACAAACACAAAAAACAATAGAAGCGAACCCACTTTTCTGATTTCCAAGATCGCTTAAAATCCCAAGGAAAGAGCATACATGTGAGTTGTCTTTGATTAAGTGAAATGTTAATTCCCCAAAAACAAAAAAGAAAGAAATGACCACGTTTTGATTCCCAAGATCGCTTTAAAAAGCAAGAGGGAAGAGCATATATATGAGCAATTTGTGATTAGTTTCACAAAAACAAAACAAAATGACAAAGGAAAAACATGTAAAATATATGAGAAAATGTTAGTCTAGTTTGTAAAAAATGACTAAACATGTACGAGAAAGGAAAAAAAGTAAGAAAAATTGAACTGAAACGTCCAAGAACACTAAGTTGGAAACCTACACAGTTAGTCCAATAAAAAATAAATAAGGAAACTAATTTAATTGTAACTTAAACTACAAATAAGAAATTATAAGTAAAATTAAATAAAATAAATAAAAGATAAACTAATAACTAATAATAAAAAATTAAACCTAAACCTAAAACTATAAAGATATAAAAGGTAAAACTAAAGGCCTTATGTAGTGTAAGTGTGCTTTGTGTGTGTGCAGGTGGGAGGAACAACTCGGTAGAGGGATCAGGGTGTAGGGAAGGGTTTCGAGGGTGCAATAGTGGGTTGGGCGAGACAGGGACGAGCTTGATCAGGGGTAGGGGGAGGGCTGAAGAGGTGCAGGGTCAGAAAGAGGGTGGGGTGGGCTCGGTCTGAGCTAGAGGTAAGGTGTGAGTAAAGGGGATGAGCCGAGGGCTCGATTGGGGTAGGCAGGGATAGGAGTTGGGGAACGAGGATTGTTAGGGTATTGGTCTGCAAGGAACGAGGTATAGTAGATGGCCTAGTCGGTTGGGGTCGGGGCATGGGAAGTAAACGGGGTCATTGGGGGAATGAGGGACTCGGTTGGGGATAGGATTGAGTCTGGGGTAAGGTTCATGGGGTCGGTAGGATGGGGACGGGGGATGTGAGGGGGTGACTTGACAGAGTTGGCCGAGCCAGGGAGGTAGGGGATGGGGTAGATAAGGTAGATCTAGTTTTTTTTCAAATTTTTTTATTTGATGTTATGTGTTGCTAAATGTTTTGGATTTTATATATCTTTGTTTAAGAAATTCTAATTTCGATAATTGAAAATCTAAACAAAAGAAAAATAAAAATCTAACTGTATGTTTTTTTTATAGGTTTTGCAGAAAGTGCAGAAAATAAATCAAGAGCAGAAATGTATACACAATTCAAAGATTGATAAACTAAAATAGAAGTTGATTTTAGCACAAGCACAACTCTTTCCTGCAAATGTAAAATAGTAAAGAATGGTAACTTCCCAATTCACACCTGTGAAAGTTGCACACAAACAAGAAGATGTTTGTGAAATAAATAAAACACGGGAATAAGAAAATGAAACTGAAAACGAAAGAAAAATGGGGTAACGAGTCCCAATGGGCATGAAAAAAAGTAAACAATGAAAAAACTACAGTAATGAACGATAAAAAACTAATAATGCAAACCTTCCTTTATACTTCCTTCAATGTGCAACCTTAGTAAGGTTGTAGAGACCTTGTTTGTGGAACCTTGCAAATGAATGTCGGAAATGAGTGTGGATTCTCTTAAATGATCTCCAAACTTTGAATGCAATTTTTACCAACACAGTGAATTCAATAGATTTTTTGTACTTAAGATTCAAGAGGATTTGTAAGCAAGGTAAGCCTGCAATTTATAGAGGAAAAAATAGTTGAAATTGGTTACATATAGGTAAATGCATATGATAAAAATAACATTATGGGAAGTTACAATAATGCCGGGAGCAGTAAATGAATTAATTGCAAAAAATCTGCATCTGGAAAGGTGGCTGTACGTGTAATTTAATCGCCCCCACCTTTTTAGGATTCTAGAAGTGTAGTTAACTAGGATACTAGATAGGGATTCCAAGTGGAATCTAAGTGGAGTCTAGATGGAGTCTAGGTGGATGTTGATGAAGTGACAATTGACTAGGATGTGCACATAATTAATTAATTATTTAATTAATAAATAATAGTTAACTTATCTAAAGGTGGTACTAAGGATACATGGGATTAATTTAATTAATCCAAAAGGGTATAGTATTTATGAATTAATTAATTTAATCAATTAATCACAAATGGGTAAATAAAAGGGTGTACTAGGATAACACTAGGAAAAGGTGGAAACACAAGTGTAATTTTAGGGTGTCTATAGTGTCCACATCATAATGTGAAACATAGAATCTCAAAAAAGTCTTAATATTTGTATCCAATTTGTTTCGATATTTTGATTTAAGAAATGTTAATGCGCTAAAACCCCTTTCATCTTCAACTGATCCTAATATTCACTAATTCTTTCATGTAGAATGCTACTAGGATACAAATTTTTTTTGTAGCCGTGTAATTGCACCATTATCTGTTGGTTCACTTAGTAAGTCATATTGTTCAACCATTGTGATGCTAAAATGAGTTGATTGACATGAAAGTAATTCTTTTTAAAGAAGATCCTTCATTTTGATCTCCATTAAATTCTATTGATTTTCCAAAATTCTTAATGAGATTACCCATGTGTATTTTATATGAATCAATTATAGTTATCTTACCTACTACATGATTCCAAAATATAGGATTGACAACTACCATGGCCTTAAGAATTGCATCCCTATTAAATCTTTCTCTAATATCACTGGATAAACATTGTGATTTTTTTTGCAATTTGATTCTTGTTTGAGATATAATACCTTCATATAAATTACTTGTTACATGTACTTCTTCAATTTTTGATCCCAAAATATCCACTATTTTTTGGAAGTGTGCATTTGAATCTCGTTCCCATTTGGCAAGGATACAAAGGATTATTGGCACTTATATTGAATTTGAAATAGCTTTTAGGATCCTTTAATTTTGGTAAAGTTTTCTAACTACTAAATTAATGTCCTTGAAAACATTCATCAGAGTTATATAACACAGTTCTCCAGATAAACTTAGCAGTACGCATGTGAAACTGTGGAAATTTCAAAAAATAAATTAATGAGAGTTGTATAACAAATCTAGTGTTTTGCCATACATGTTTTCTCAATCTAATAAAATCGACTATATAAATGGATCTTTCTTGAGCATGTTTTGGTAAGGAATTGATTTCATTAAACATGGATAAAATATTACAAAGTGTAAACAATGTTTCCAAATCTGTTCAGAGGTAAAGCATATATTTTTCCTTGTCAACACAAATACGATACTTAAACATGAAACCAATGAACGATGGATATTCATCAAAAACTTTGTGTGTAGGTTCATACATGAAAATCCATCTTGTATCAATGTCTTTAAGAAGTTATTTTACCACCCGTCTCTCCAATTGCAAATTGATGAAACTCTGGAAATATTTTTGGAATGATTGACATATATGTGTGCAATTCACGAATAAACGCTTAAATATTTTAATTTTTTTCAAATGTGTTAACTATCTTATATGTAAGATTCATCTTATGAGTTATGCAATGAATTAGAATCATGTGATTTGCAACTAATGTTTGTAGGAAGACACATAGACTTGTTTTATGGCCATACATTACTGATGCACCATTATCACCAACACATATAAGCTTTATAGTTATCGAATAATCATCCATCCCAGCTATATCCTTCAAATTAGATATAACCAGTTTGCAAACATTTTCAGCATTGCAGTTTTCCTTTATTTTATGAAAAGTTAGAAGATGAGGTTGCCTTGTGTGGTTCTCAAAAGTATAAACATGCATGCAAACCTATGATGTGTTGTCATTGTTGTAACCTCATTAATGGAAAGGGAGATAAAACTTAAATTATTGACTTTCTCTTTTTAATCCTCCTTTTCAATCATTGCAAGATGGTTTTCCATTTCCAAGCACTAGTGATTGACCAATGTGATTGTGGATGGTAAGGAAACCCATTAAATTAAATTTTTTTCTTAAATTTGGAAAAATATGAAATAGCTGTACCCATTTTAAGAATGAAAATACAGTTCAAACATTGTGTATTTTTTTCCTTAAATTTATCATTTACAACTTTTCTAAATTTTGCTTTAATTGTTCCTCCTTTCTCCACAATTTTTATACAATGTTTCATCTTAATTTCATATTCCTTCACATTTCTTAAATACATGCATTCTTTTGTTTTTTTCTATCTGTATCTTTGTTATTTTACCATCATTTTCTTTGACTGTCACATATATTTTACCATAATGTTTCCCAATTGTGTCTAATTTTTAGTCATATTTTATGTTCTTTTCCTAATTTCCAACTGAAAATTGTACATATACATTACTTTGGAGTATCATTACCACTTTTTGGCTCTACATATTCAATGAATGGATATTTTTATGCCCAGTCTACCTGAAAATACCCTCCAATTGTCCATGTAGTTTTCTTCCTTCTCATATATTTCTTTTTTTGAAGAGTACTATCAATATCATCTTCTACTTGAATATTTTCATTATAACATTCATCTATTAGGGGCATATGGTAGTGAGGATTATCTTCCAGCTCTGACATGTCTTCATAAATTATATCTTCATCTAATGAATTGTTAATTATTTTTTAGGGGATATGTTTTGGTTAATGGTTTCATGTCGAATATAATTAATAATACGAGTTTCTAAATTCAAACATGAAAAAGGTTTGAATGTGACAAAGATATAATTTTTTTTAATGTAAACTGATAAAAAATAAAGGAAAATTTAATCAAAATATGTTACATGTGTTACTATTTGTAGTGGATGCAAGCTGAGTTCTCATACTTATTTATTGGTTGAAATAATTTAATATGCTAATTTTTATTTTAAGTTGATTTTCCCTATTTTCATTATTCACAGAGTCCATTGTACCTATACAAATGGACTTTTCAAATAGGTTATTTTTTAAGAATAATATTAAAAAAATTATAAATGGCATGTGAAAAAGTTTTGAATTTTAACATTGTGAAAGTTTTGGGCAGAATACACAATTCTACTAGATGAAAACATGCACAATGCTACCAGCCAATATCATTGTCTATGTTGCAGGCCGATATCATGTATAATGCTAATGGATGGTAGAATTTTTTATGCTACCAACCGATAGCATTATACATGCTACTGGCCGGTAGGATTGAACATGATATACAATGATAGAATGTAGAATGTTATCAGACAGTAACATATACAATGTTACCAACCGATAACATACAAAATACTACAGGTTGATAGTATTGTACATGTTACTATCCAGTAGTATTGAACATGTTGCTAGCTGATAGCATGTGAAACAATACCATAACAATTAAAAATACCTTAACGCAGGCCCGCAGGGTTACAACTTATAATTGTTGGGGTGATAATGTCAAGTGGGATGTACCACTACAGTACGCCCCAATATTGTATTAATATTTTTTTCATCAAAGTTTATTTTGAATGTCTTTCACATTTAAGAGTGAAGTGACTCCACTGATTCACCCACCCACATTGATTTGGGTGATCTCTCTCGGGATTGACTATCTACAACATATACATTTGTACAGACTGAGACTGAGATTTGATTATAAGATATAGTTGATGATTATTGCATCAAAAAATGATCAAGAAAAATAACTTTATAGATATTATAAAAGACCATGAACTAGAAGTAGAAGTGAAAGGAATGATAACCAGATCGTACCAAGCCAAGAACACAGATGCTAATCAAACACCACGATCAATAAGATGAAAATAATTCGCCAGAATAACTTTACATAAAACCTTTGCAAACAAATGAGCAACAATATCATATATTATTATGGAACTCAATGCAATACATTGAGAATGGGCCTTTCTTAAATAGGCAAGGAATAACAATCTAAGAATCAATTAAGGTCATAGATCAAGCCATAAATCAAGGAAATAACTAGTCATCAAAGAACTAGTCAAGACCATAGATTTAGGAGAGAACTAGACATCAAGGATCTATTCAATACCATAGATCAAGGAAAGAACTATACCAAATAACTAGATAATATCTCCTAATATCTAAATAAGATAAAAGAAATATCCACACACATAAGTGGGTGAGGATAAATACAATAAAGGTAAATAAAGTACCTAGGTGAACATGAGCTAAGGTAAATACCTACTCTAACACCCCCCCTCAAGTGAAGCTAGGGGCCAAAATAGAAGTGGTATGTCCACAGTATGAGTCCCGAAAACTAGGCCTGATGAGGTACTCATGTACAATAACTAGGAAAAAAAAGGACACCGTAAGGTACCCAAAACTAGTAACAACAAAGTAAAGAGAGATAAAACTCGCTCTAAGGCATCCCAAGAATCTTGGCTCAAAAAATTCATACAATGCTGAAGAAGTTTGGTTTGCATTATGGTCTGAATCCACGGATCTATCATAGAACTCAAAAACAACTGACACTAGGTTTCACCAGAATAGCTCCATACAAGGAGACTGTTAACGGAGTGATGTTGAAAGTGCAAAAAAATACACCAAACATAATTCGATCAACTGCTGAAAATAGGTGTGCCACGATCAAAGAACAAAAACCAAAGCAACAAGGCAAGAACACAAACTCCAGAGTGTCACAATCCAAGAAAAGCTAAGGTAACAAGGCAAGGACACAAAACCCAAAGAAGAAGGATCAACACCACACCCTCCCATACTGCTGAATGGGTGGAGTGACGCTACAAATCTATATGAGTTGTCAAAACAACTACTCAAACACTGACAAACTAACACTGGGTTCTACCAGAATATCTCCCCCACAAGAGATACTGTCAACATGCCAAAAGTGTTGAAAATACAGATACAAAATCTCTCAACAAACAAGAGAGATACACTACACCTGCTAGAGAAAAATTCTCAAAAAAAGAAGCATCACAATGCATAAGGTATAGAAAGTCAAGCAAGAGGCTGAATAGTGGAGGAGCCATGCCTGTAGAGTCCTCTCAATGAATGCCTATGTCACCTGCCACAAGTGATCATATATCCACCCCAAATCAACATGGATGGATGAAAAAGATGCTTGTATATGACTTGGTGCAAAATGCACAATGGGTGCATGCAAAAGAACATCAGAATGTGTGTTAGGTTGATCATGTCTGACATCTGAAATCTCAGGTTTCTCAAGCCTGAGTGAAGGTGCAGAACTCATGTGTTGCTCATGATCCTCAGAAAGGGTTGAGCAAACAAAAAAAGGAGCTCTGCCAATGTGTGATCCCAATGAAGTATCTACTCGAAAACCAATGTCATGATGAGAATTCCACTTAACATGTGGAATAGAGGAAACAATACCCTATGAATGTCTGCTAATGGACTTCACAAGTGAGACCCATAAAATGAAGCATGCAAGATCTGAATGCAGTGGTATGCTTCTAAAAAAATCCATGCAGCTGAGCAGAAGTAGGATACACAACATGTGGTACTGTAATAGGCACAGATGTGGAAGAGATTGTAGTAACAAGCCTCACAAGTTTAGAAGCATCAAAAGAAGGTTCAGGCTCAAAGACTGGCAGATCAATGTCAGTGGGTACAAGAGCAACAACTGCAAGTGGACTAGGAGCATGGATATGGTTGTCCACAATATGATGGTGATGTTGTAGGCTAGCAAGTTTGTTCTACAGGGAGTGTATTATTGTATCCTTATCATGAATGAGTGATTGTAATAGAGAATTTCACTTCTTGAGCGATCTATTTTCTTCCACAAATTTTACAATATCCTCTTGAAGTCCACATACTTTAGAGAAAAGCATATCATTCTTAGAATCCATAATAGGTACAAACTGCAACTCCCAAAAGTTTAGGACGTTGGGCTCAATCCGAAATTGCGTCCACAATTGATTACAACACTCCTCCATATTTAGCACTTTATAATTATAGTGCAAGTCTCAAAATAAATATTTCCAATGGAAAGAGCACGAAAAAAACAATTTACAAAAAACGACACTCAAAACCGAGTTACCGATCAAAAGCTACAAGCTTTTTAATATTTTTCTCTATTATTTATTTTAGTTGCCACTAAAACAAAATAAATTGTTGTTTCCTTTATCACACAAATAAAATTAAAGGGGGCTGAAGTTAAGCACCTACTAGTATGAATCACAAGTAATAAGCCCTCATACGACCATACCATATGACCTAGGTGAACATGAGCTAAGGTAACTACCTACTCTAATAGCAATTATCTTCATATCATTTTATGCAATAGATGGAAGATTAAGAGATAGGTCCTTATGATGCCCGCATTAATCAAATTATTGAGCTTGATGAAGAGAGAAGGGCATCCCACCAGAGGCATGTAAAGTTCAGAGAGAAATTAAAGAAGTTGTTTCACAAAAAGGTCACTCCTAGAGATTTCAATGTTGGAGATCTCATGTTGTTATGGGATAGCAGACATGAGGATAAGGGCAAGCATGGAAAATTTGAATCATTATGGATAGGCCCTTACTCCAAACATATCAGGATTGGTGAGCATACCTTCTTCCTCAAGGAATTAGATGGTGAAATGCTCGAGTTTCCTATTAATGGAAGGCATTTGAAGACTTTCTTGGATTGATTCCTTTGAAATCAAAGCATAAATATCATGTACAGTGTATACTTTGTTGTTTGTTATCTGTCTTTTGTGTGTTTTTTGGATCGTTCTGGTCTTCTGTGACCTATTTTCTCTAGGTTTCTCCATTTGTTTTTTAAGATGGCCATGTTTCCCTACTCTACATGATAACTCTTTTTCCCAATGGATATTTTTGGCACTTGGTTTACCTTTGTTCTTGTGGCACTCACAAGGAGTTTACATCCCCGATTCAGAGCCAATATTGGTGCGCAAAATAGTCTCGCCCAAGTTTGCCTTTGAAAATCTATCAATTTATAGCCTCTAACACTTTCATTTTCCCCGTGTTGTGCCTGATTAATATATATTTCCATTTTTAATTTGTTCCTTGGTCATGGATCATTTATGGTTCCATGGTTTGCTCCTTGTTTCTTTGTTCCTCTGGAAAAGTCCTAAAAAACTCAGGTTTTATCATACATTTCGTTCTCCATAGTCAGGATTTTTCTTCCTTATCTTTTTTTCCCTAAATACTTGAAGAAAATGACTGGATGTATCTTTTAAAAACATATCTGAGCCTTGTAAACATTTCTAAACTCTTTGTCCTTGAAGAAATTTTCATTTTCTAGCTCAGATGATTGTTTTTCTATATTTTATGGTTTGACAAGCATTTTCTCCAAGTCAAATTTACATCATTGCATTGACAGGGGATGTGGAATCTTTTGGTTGGTTAGGGGATGATGGGTGAATGCTTTAACTTATCACTTTTTTCCTTTTTGGTGAAAAGACAAAATTGGTCCCGTGGCCTCACTTGTATCTAATTGGTTCTTTTGGTGCTTACGTGGCTTCTTCCAATTAGATGGGTTGTGGCGGGTCTATTTTTCAACTTGTTCTTCTATGGCTACTTTGGAAAAAAGTTTGAACTCACCCCGCAGCTATGCTAGGCACTGATTGGAGCAAATTTAAGGGTAGGGAAAAAGTCTCACTTTGACCCCATAGGAGGACACGTGGAAGGTTTCACTTTTTTTCAAGGATGGAGCCGTGGGGAAAACTTGGAAAATTTTCCCTTTTCTGAAAGGGGAGTGAAATTTCATAATTTGGTTGCGGTCCCACTGGGGCCTACCTTAGGACACGTGTCAGGCTTGTTTCCCGAGGGCAGAGATAAAGAGAAAAATATGAAATTTTCCCAAAAGTTGTAAAAATTTAGAGGAAGCCCCAAGGTCGATTTTTAAGTTTCTATCTTCCACGTGGATGACCCAAATTCAAAGAAAATATCAACAGCAGTTGAGAGTCGAATTATGATTTTCCCTCCATTTTTCTGTAACACGTCTGGAAGTGTGAGTTTTCATGATACTTTTTCTTTTTCTACACGCCAAGTAGAGAAGTAAGTTAATGTTGATATCTAAAGTTTTTTGGGAAGATCTGGAAGGTGTATTTCACCATTAAAATGCTCTAACTTTCGTGCCCGATCATATTTTCTGTTTTTCTTCTCCAAAGCAGGCAAAGAGCCAGATTTGAGAGATCATGGGTGGAAGTAGTTGGAAAATTGAAGGAAGAGTTATCTCCTAGAGCAAGGAGTTGAATGCGGGAGGCATTTGATGAAATATGCCCCCTCGAGCACCTGGAGACATTTTGCAGATTTGATTATGAGAATCATGAAAGAATCATGGCCAACATTGGTGCATTAAACGTTTTTTGTCTTTTGGGGAGAAGGGGCTCCATTGTAAATGTTATAAATAGTACAAATTTTTCCTACAAATGGTTAGGAGATTTTTAAAAAGTCATAGAATGATTTTTTAGCAAAAAAATGTTAACAGAGCCCATCCATTTTGAGAATCCATCTAAGAAGCTTGTATATCTCTCTTTATATCAAATTCAATTATGTCAAGGTGGTTGCAAGTGTGCAACCATTGAAAATATTTGAGATTGTTATGGAAACTTTCCCTTTCTGATAAATTTGATTAGAATTGAATTATTTTGTGTTAATCTTGAGTAAAATGTATTTATGTCATCTCTTAATCCATGCAAGTAGTTTTTCTTGTTTCTGTTGCGATCTTGTACCAATATCTAGTCCAATCACATAGGTCTCAGTCCTTGTGATATTTTAGTAGCATCTGTAATCTCATTTCTCAAAATATCCTTCAGCTGGGATTGAGATAAATGATTTAAAATCACTTTTCTTTCATTTTTTGATAGAGATTGTCTGTAAGCCTCTGGGTGTACCTCGGGTGTGGTTTGATTTGAATCTTAGTTCTTTATTGATTTTTCTAACTCGAGCATTCGTGGTAGAATCGCATAGGTTGTGTGAAAGAGTGTTAAGTTGGGCCTCCATTTAGGCACATATTCTAGTTGAAGAGACATTTCTAACTTTTGTGGCATTTCGTTGGCTAAAATCCCTCCATTTTGCATAAGCTCTCTCGAATTTGGTGAGTCAAGTTCATCCTGTCTTCCCTCCCACTAAAATTTATTTAAAAAACATCCAATCCCATCAACACTACCCCTGTTTTTCTCTGTATACCCACACAAGAAAAAAATCCATTTGCCAAAGTATGCAGGATAAATCAGGGTCTCAAATGTCTTTAGTAACCTTTGCATTGTTGTGAAAGTATCTCCGTGATCTGGAAGTGACCACTTGTGAGTGTCAGATCTGGTATGTTGATCATATTTTCCCCAAGGTATTCTCTACAAAATTTATGCAAAATAAGGGTACTTATATCTCCTTTTTTATAGAAAAGGTTAAAAAATAGGTTCTCTTACCTTTGTTGAAAGGCACAACCTAAAATAGTTAGGATAAGATCATATCCTTGGAAGGTGCTACCCATCTCTCCACAAATCCAAGTAACAAAGGGACAGTCAGACCTCCTCCCCGGTTACAAAACGACATATATTTATGATCTGACTGCCTCTAAGCTCCATAATGAATCAGTGTTGATGCTTGGTATCAAAAGGAGAACAAATTTGGGTACCAACATATTGCATGCTTGTGCTTGGCTGATTTGAATTGCTTGTATGGGGATAAAGCTTGTTGTTTTGGAACTTGGAACAACTCCATCATGGAGAGGTGGGAGCTTGAATCTTTAAATGCTCTTCTTTTATGAATGTAGGTTTTAATGTATGAATGTTTTGGTATTTTTGTGGGTTGTTGGGTAGATGGCCTAAGAATGGTGTAGGAGAAGACTATGGGGTTATTTTTTTGGAGGTACAAGTGTGTTTTAGGGAAGTATAAGAGTGGAGGGAGTTGGGATTTAGGTTCCACCTTACAAAGAATTAGCTTTCATTTATTTACTCGTTATGGGGTGCATAAGAGGTTGGGGAGGTATAAGGAAATGTGAGGAATAATGGGTACTTGGGGAGGCATAACGAATGTCAGGGTTTTAATATATGTTATATTTTGGAGGTTTGTAATTCAAGTGGTGATACCCATTTCCTATTTTTTGGGAGGCATAAGAAGCATCGCCCCATAGTTTCTTGCTCCTTTAGATTTCTTGATGAAGCCTTAGTATTGTTTTTCATGTTTTAATGTAGTTGTAGAACTATATTCTATTTTGTACTGTGTTCTTATTGTGAAAAAGTTGCTTGTGTGTTTTGTTGAAGCCTATGTCGTTTCCATGAGTTGGATCACATCTTTTATTACATTATGGTTGGGGCTCGGGGGCCAATGAAGAAGGATGGCTTCTCCTTTTCATTGGATGTCTTAGTTGGGTGGAGAGCGTTGCCTTTCCCCTAGTCTTGTTCTGATCAAATTGGAAGAATGAGAAATTTACATGTTGTTGTTCTGGAGTTGAGATAAAAAAAAGATAGTTTGACATGTCCCTTTTAAAATGAAATCTTATTGTAGCCCTTTCCCACTTTGAACTGGATGAACTTGTATATTAATTTTTAATAGTAAGGATACTTGGAGTATTGAAAATGAAAGTGTGAAATTTGAAATGTAAAAGAGTTATACATACTGGTTTATATTTTTTTTGGAAAGAACGTGAAAGAATGAAATGTATTTTGAAATCGAATGGAAAGGAAGTTTTAGGAGTTTCATTTGAATAAATGGAATTAGTTTTGTCCTTGTTCATATGATATTATTTCCATTGGAAATGTGTGTTTAACATGCACTATGAAATCCATGTTTAGAAAGTGGAAAAGTGAAAATACGTGAGAAGAAAATGTAGTATTCTGCTCTGTATATAATATATGATTTTTGGAAAGAATAAAATAAGGATGTTACAAAGTTTTCTTTTGGAATCAATGAATGATTGTATTACCTTCCTCAAATTGTACCATGTGGTATTGAATTTGATCATCTTAAATGTAAGTTGAAATCTCTATTTGTAAGGAAGAAATGCATATAAAGGAATGTGTAATACTCTGCCTTTTGAAATATGTGAAAAATGGTAATCAAAGATGTATCTTAGTTTTTGAATAGTTGGTTTGAATCAACTAGATGTATTGGATTATAATTGGAACACATTATAATGCTTGGAAGAAGAAAATGACAAATAGACCTTTTAAAAAATCGATCTTTGTCTTGAATTTTCAAACTGACAATTATTTAATTCAAAATGCACAAACCAAACTTGCAACAATGAAATAACAAATTAAATAATTAAATTGAAGTATTTTTCCCTAAACTTATCCAATTAGACAAGAATACTTAAAGGAAATCTTTCAAAACCTGCCAAAACCGAGTTTAAAGCTTTCACAGTCATGTTATGCTGGGAAAATTGTTAAAATTTTGAATTGGAATTCAATCACATAGATCTACCTCACAAACATATCCAAAATCCACCTAAGAAAAATTCTCTATGTCTATTTGACATGTTGACAGAGGAACAAGAAAAAATTGAAGAAAATTTTACCAAGTTAAAATTTACCAATTCGAACTGTAAAAGCTTGTCAGATCGTTTTCTCGAAATTGACCCCTTAAACTCTATCAATATTTGAAACTAACGAATCCCTTAGTGCAAAGAGGAAGTCAATATATTTTGAGAAAGTCCTGTGTTTTCACAAAACCAAGCTCTTTATCAAAAGGTATGGCCTTCCGAAGTTTTTGTTCACTTTGCGTTAAAAAAAATAAAAAAATTGGGAAAACATTTTCCTTTAGCGGGCCCGTCGGGCTCCGAATTTTAGTCCCTTAGTAGCTTCAGAAAAATTTTGGGAAAATTTTCCAAATTTTCCCCGCTGACCCCACAACCAATCATAGGCTGCCACATGGCAGCACAAGGTGTCGGTGGCTTAGGGGCGGATCACTTTCTAAGCTTAGCACTTCAGAAACTTATTCAGGAAATTTTCCCCATCCGGCCGCAACCAATCATGTGATGCCACATGGCATCACGAGGCATCGACAGAGGAGCGGATCCCTACTTTACTTTTTACGTTTCAAAAAATTTTGGGAAAATTTTCCAAATATTCCCTGCCGCCCGCTGACCCGTAGCCAATCGGATCCACCACGTGGCATCACGAGGCATGTCATCAGAGGAACAGGTGAATGCTGATCCTTTTTTCCCTTCGGGGCATTAAACTAATTTTCTCCCCGCCACCCCGTCTTCCCTATGCATTGGCTTGGAGATGCACTATCTATCTGTTGCAGACTTGTGGGAGTGTGGGCACAAAGTTGGCTTTTGCCCCACCGTGCGGGAAATTTTTTCAATTAAATTTCTCCCAACGCTCCCTACTCTCCCCACGCTAACTTTAAGGGGAGGGTGTCACAGTGTCCCTTGTGAACTTGTGGACCCACGGGTGCACGGGCGCAAAATTGTTTTTTCCTCGCACGTGAAAATTTCCAAAATTCTCCTCGTGGCCCGCCGACCCGCCCTTGGGGAAAATTTTCTCCGTTAGGTTCGCAGGCTAACGGTCTTGGGGAAAAATATCACCCCAAGGCCCGCCGGCCCATAACTTAAAAAATATGACAAGTTAGGAGGACTTCTTTATATCATTGGAGAGGTGAGGAAATTTCCTATCTCAATCAGAATGGATTTAGGGAAATTTTTAATTCAGTTAATTTTGAGAAATATCCAGTTGAACCTTTAAGCCTGTTAGAGAGTGGGTATCGTGAGGAATTACCCTCTGAACCTAATTGAACCTTCTAACCCCAAATTTTGGACCCTGTGGCCTCTAATAATATTTTAACAAAAGAGAAGTAAATTCTAGTGGATTATAATTGTTCTGGAACTTGTTAATGACAACTGTCGTCTTGTAACCCTGGTTGTAGACTCTTCTAATACAAAAAAAATTATTCCATAATTTTCCGTAATTAGTCCTAGGTTGTTCTTGGGTCTCAAGTGAGTTATTACACAGCTTAGGAAGTCATGCCATGCATATCTCAAATCCCTGAGGTACTCATGTTCCTCACACTTTTTTAGGACATATATTACCTCAAACATACTACTGTTATAACAGCTTCCACCCATATATTCATCAGGAAAGAAATCCAAGCTTTCCTTTGATCATGTTTCTTGCCATTTCTTGAATGGTTTATTTTTTTTCTCAGTTATAACATTTGAACTGCGATGTATACCTAGTTCTTGAATTGTTTCTTTATCCCATAGTCTCCTTACATAATTTTAAAAACTAATTTGATATACTCTCCCCCTCTATCCATTCTCAATGTATTGCGCATATAATGGCCATAATTCTTCTCACCCATGCACATTAAATTTCTTAAATACCTCAAAACATGTATCTGATTTATTTTTCAAGAAATAAGACCCATGTCCTTTCCATAGCTAAAGTCATCTATAAAAGAAATAAAATATCTCAGCTTCTCATAACCAAGGAGGGAGTCTTCATGGAACCACACAAATCCACAATGTATTATCTCAAGAGGATATTCTCTAACTCTCCCAAGAATTTCACCTGAGAGAACAAACATTTCTGATGTTGCTTCCCCAAACATGCAAAAGAACTTCACATAATTTATCTGGTTATTAAGGGATAGAGGAGGATGATGTGGCTCCAAGTAGGATGCCATTTTTTTTTATCTCCATTCCACATGTAATCCACTTGTAAATCTCATATTCCCATACCTTAGGTTCCAAATATTAGAATTTATACATAGCTATTGTTTGAAGAAAAGTTAGTTTACTTACATTCACAATCTAAGCCCACATCCCCCAAGGACAAATTCAATTACAAGAAAGGAAGTGCATTTTCCCTTTTGAAATCAGCCTATTGCTTCCATCTTCCCATCATATACCTAATGGGGTCTCCATTTTCAAACCCCAAACCTGATATCCTAGGGTTGGACATAGAAATTTCCCAGAGGTACTGAGACATAGTTATGACTTCGATCCTAGAAGCATAAAAGACATCATTGCCTAATAATGGATAAATGTTTCCATTTCCATGGACAAAATTTTACAACATTGTAGTTCCCACAGCACTCAACTTACAACATCAGATTGCAAGAGAAATCTATATCTATTGAATTATTTCCTTTTTTCCACACATATGGTTAATCGTATGTTAGTATCTAAATACCATGTTTGTTAACTTTCCTAAGACACTTAGACTACATTATGATTTAGGGGAAAAACGAGTACATGCAAAATCTAAATAATTGAAAAAAGTAAATTACATCACTCAAAGGAAACACATACTTAATTTGTATTAGAAGGAAAACTAAAACATTCTGATTTCTCAAACTATATGACTTTCTTGGTCTGCAATTCACCCCTAGCCAAATAGTGTCTAACATACATTTTATAGTTATAGCATGTTACCATGGTGACCCTTGTATCATACCTTTGTGTAAAAATGCCTCTGGCTATGTTGTTTCTCCTAATCCTGTTCCTCTTGCATGTGGCTATTGCTGAATCGTGTCTTCCACCGAAAAAACTAGTTGCATAAATACTTCCACTTCAACTATTTTGCCGTAGTCTCCTCATCCCCTACCTCTTACATTATGTTTTATAATTCCTTAAAGGATTGTATCATGGGACGAGTTAGATGTTCTACTCGTCCTTTGGTCATGGGGTTGTCATTTAGAATTTCGTTAGCTCATCAACTTTCATTTGTCTCAAGTCCTTAGATTCCATCTCAAAATGCAACCACAACTAGATCAAATCCTATGTATGTAAGGTCTCCTCAATACCTAACTTGATGATAACATATGATCTTCAACACTACATAAATAACCATTAGTCCTAATAGTGATATGAACTATGGCCATATAAAATTTCTGTGGAAAAATCCACATTCATAATATCTGATTTGAAATCATGACGACAGTCTAGTATGTCTAACATCTAGTCCTCAACATCGGCTAATCCAAAAGCTATATTCACCTATGCCACTTATTTGATAAGTAGTCTACAAGGTATCCCAATGCAATATTTGGAGTTTATAGATGTTGCTATGGATTTGGGCACTACATTGATTAAGTGAGCTTAACCTTTTCAACATATAGCATCATCAAAGCCTTTGAATCTCTTCCTTCTATTTTCTGTTCACAACATTCTTATAGGAGCTTAGAACTAGATAAGTGCAACGAGAATGGGAGGATATGATCTGACTAGAGACGAGATCTATGTATCTGGAGCCTGATCAGAGGAAGCTTCCATATCTCTTGAGGAATATAACCGTTTCTTCATCTTAAAGACTACACCAGATATCATAGTTATTCCCATCAAATATTGGAGGTTATTTCCATGAGTTAAAGTTCACCTGAGGGAATGACCATTAAAACTGGCAAAGTCCATAAAATAAAATACTTGAATGGTTCACGAGATAAATTGTAGTTCTTATTTTCATAACGATCATAGATGAAACTTGATGGAAAATGATGGATAGTGCCAAAGTAACCAACATAGGGGACCATGGATCCACGTTAAAAACACAGGGGCACATAATATTGCAATGGGATTATATTTTATTTGAAAAGAGGGTGATAAGAGTCTCAGAGCTTCAAATTTGTATATTTTATTTTGTTTTCTATTACAATATTTCACCTACAAGAGTGTTAGTCTCTATATTCTCCTCTCTGTTTATTCTAAGTTGTTCCATCTTCTATATGCTCTTTTTTGCTACATGTAGTATTCTATATGTCTCTCTTTTTTCTCTCTTTTTAGTGTTGTTGCCATTATCAATACTATATACACTTAATTTCTAATGTCCTAATCATGATCTATGATAAGAAGAGGAGGAGAATATGGGACACACATCAGGAGTAATATGTCCTGTGTGTGCAAATGTTATAGAATTGTGTGATCTCCACATGTCGCCCTTAAAACACGACACGCAGTAAAAACTGGGGACTCTGAAACCATTAACCTATTTTTTTTTAATCCAAGGCATGAAGTCCATCGAACCCCATCACTATAGGACTGATGTTAGTTAGGGGTGCTGGCGCAATACAAAAAATATAGACATAAGAGTTTGATCACTTCCTGTTGATATTTTTTACCGAGGCCAAACCTGAATAGGGTTTATATGGATGTAGTAAATTTCAGGAGGTTGTGTAGCTTAAAGGAGGAAAAACTAAAGACCCACGAGAGCCTCCAAAGGTTCACACAAAACGACCGCACACACTTTTCCTTTGAAGAGGGTGAGATCAATATAACCTTCAAAAAGTATTCATCCCACATCATCAAACCATTCCGTGGAAAATTGGAAAACACATAAGACAAAATAGTCTGCACAACACTAAACTTTCCTTTCTATCGTGCATTTGAATTTTGCATCTAGATTATACTGTCTCTCCACTTCTTTTTTTGTGCGAATTTAAAACATTTTATAAATATTGATAGGTAGCACCCTAATGGAGACACCAATTTCCAATGTTGAGCACCAACTCACTAGAGAAACCAATCCCCTGTGCAAAGTACAAACTGAACTCAATTCGTGAGGACCAACTCACTAGAAACACCAATCCCCAATTAAATGAGGCACTGACCTCAAAAATGTAAAGTTCCACCTATTGTAGTTGCTTCATCAACCTGTTGATGGCAGTTAGATCATTCTTCATTTTTCTTGTTGTCTTCTCACACCCATACTCCACACATTGTTTATGTGATGCTTGTTTGTCCTTAAAAAATTAGCATGGTATCCTACTCGAGTTTTCTCTTCCTTCCCCTTTATGGCTTTTCTTGATATATCTTCACGAATTTCTTCTCTCTTCCTCTCTCATTCATTCTTTATATCTTTAAAAAATCGACATCATAATTTCATGAACACTAGATGAATTTGCAATTAAATCCACTTATATATTACATTCATCTCATGAAAGGATGTGACTTTTCCCAAGAGACGGTGATATATATCAAGATTTTAATTATTCATCTTGATTCATCCTTTGTAGAGTGAAAATTGAATATTTGACATTCATGTGAACTCCCCAGACTTCCCCTATTTTCTTTCGATCCCACGTCATTTCATGACCATCACAGACTATTTATAACTTTTGTGATAATCCTTGACTCAAAGGTCTTTCTCTTCATTCTGCAAAAATACTTGACTTTCGTTTCTTTCTCTTTATTGCATGGAAAATGTAACACCCGTAAGGACTACTCGCATGAGGCCAAAACAAAACATGTTTAGAGAGAGAAAATTATGAAATAATTTTTTTTTGATTAGGTTCAGGTTACAAGAGGACAGTTGTGAGGCGTCAGAGAAGAATATCGATCTATTAAAATCACCTCAAATTTCCAATTCAATTAATGTATCTTCGTTACTTTCCCCAACAAGGTTCTAAGGTTTTATTTAAGAGACTTCATTAGCCTATCCACAAGACTCCATTAATCCCGGTTAGGTTGAATTATTTAAGGACCCTTAATTAAATATTAAAATTTAATAATGCAAGGACCTAAAGTCTTGTAGCCCAAGGTCATACAATACAATAGTTAACTACTTGCCTAGAGGGTCAAGTGCACAACTTTTGCTAAAATCTCCCCCCCCTCTTATTTCTATTTATCTTTTTAATTCCCACCAAAAGAGACCATCACTTAAGTTGTGTAGGATATAACCTCCACCATTGGATCTATTTTCTCCCCACCCTTAGATCTAGGTTGAGCAAGAAAACCCTAGAAATCCTTATGGATTTCCTTATGTATATTTTTTTTTATCCCTTTTTGTTTTATTTCCCTCTTACACCCAAAGCTCTCATTTCCTTTTTATTTTTGCTTGCAGGTTAAGGGAGAAAGAGGAAGAAGCTCCCTCCATGGAGGCCATTACGGCCATGGGGGCTCTTCTCAACAATTTCTTTTTTTACTCATGCTTAGATGGAGGATTTTTTTTTTTATATTTGTACATCTGATCTGGTTGGGGTTATTTGGATTACCCAAACCCTGGGCCTACGGATTCAATGTGTATATATATATATATATATATATATATATATATATATATATATATGTATGTATATATTATATGCATGGAAGTTGTTTAATGGCCATCTAAGGGCCGACGGCTGAGGCAAAACGAACAGGGCCACGCAAGGCCGCAATTTGAATGGCCACTTTTTTTTTATTCATTTTTTTTTTGTTTGCTGCACAGTGTATGGCAGGGGGGCAGCGTATATAAGGGGGGGAGGGGCGCCGACCCCATCCCCACCCCATATAGTACATGGGTTGGGGGTGGGGTGGCGCCCCTCCCCCCCAATCCATGATTCAAACAAACAGGCCGCGACCTGTACAACCGCATCTAAAAAAAACGTAGGGGTTTCAAACGCATTTCCTTTATTATTAAATTTCGTTTTATACCGTATATACATATATATATATACATACATATATACATGTGTGTGTGTGTGTGTGTGTGTGTGTGGTGTGTGTGTGTGTGGGTGTGTGTGTGTGTGTGTGTGTGTGTGTGTGTGTGTGTGTGTGTGTGTGTGTGTGAATGGCTCAGTATATATATCATGTATATTTTTGTTTTGAAAAATAATTAAAAGGGACTTGCAGTTTATTAAATTCTATGTATTTTAATAATACTTATCTTATCCTAATTAAAATATTTAATTATTGATAATATTAAATACTAATCTTTTTTTTTCTATAACATTTCTCATTATTGCTCACAATAATTTCATCAATATGGGCATTAAAATTATACTAATATTATCAAATAATAATAAATCATGGATGAAAACATTGACAAGTGATAGAACAAAAAGAAAAAGGAAATATATTTAAACTCTTTTCCTCTCATGATTTGGTAACTATAGAATACAAAATAAAAACAAGTAAACTTCATTTCTTTAAACAATGTTGACATGATTTGCAACAAGTCTCAATTAAGCAATTCTTATTACAATGCAATATTTGGACTACTTGTTATCCAATTAAAAAATAATGGTGTTTCAAATTTCTATCTATCCACAAGAAGGAAACTAGCTTTACTACACATATCATTTGATTAAAACAATGAAATAAAAACAACATTTCACAAGAAGGTATTTACAACCAATCTCTCTATTAGCATATTCACAAAATTGACACAAGCCTTTTGTACACATCATTTCTTTATTTCCTTACAAATTTTTCTCAATAATGTAAACATCTTACAAGTAGAATTTGCATTCAACCATGTAACTTTTGATACAATATGAATTACAATGTCCTTTATTTTTAAATTAAAAAAAAACAAGATGATACAACTCTCTTTCTCCTACAAATTTACAAACAAATAAAGTATAGAAGGCAATGGAAGAATCTTCACAAGCTCCAATGTGCTCTTCATCCATGCTCCAAGTTCCAAGTAGTTCAATCACAACCAAGATAGGGGGAGAGGCAACACCTACTCCTCACAATACAAATTCAATGGAGAAGAGAAGCAATCTCCTCCATTGACCCCCGAGCCCCCAAACACAACACAATGAAAGGGTGGTCTCCAACTCAAGCAACAATACTTGCTTCCACAATACAATTTCTTTGATAGAGCTCCAAATAGATTGTATGTATTGCTATATTTCAAATGGTACAGAGCTCACGCCTTTATATAGGCCGAGAGGGAGGCAGCCCGTGAGAGAAACGGTTTATACAACTGTCCTTTAACAAGTAATAACACACAAATGTATTAATTTGCTAACATTCCCCCCCTTAATACATTGCTCTTACAAATGTACCCCCTAAAAAAATCAAAACTTCACCTTGCCGAGAGGCTTGGTGAGAATATCTGCAACCTGAAAATCAGTAGGGCAGTACTGGAGCTGAATTTGGTGGTTCAAGACCTGTTCACGAATGTAGTGACATTCAACACTCAATATGCTTTGTTCGTTCATGGAAAACAGGATTCTTCCACAAGCTTCAACACACCTTGATTGTCGCAGTGAATGATGGGAGGTTTCTCTTCAGGAATCCCTTTATCTGCAAGAATGGGACGTAACCAAATTGCTTCACACACAGCCTCCTCGTGCAGGCGGTATTCAGCCTCAGTGGATAAGAGAGCAACAACAGTTTGCTTCTTGCCGATCCACGAGATAGGTCCAGATCCGAGATGGAAAAACATATCCTGAAGTGGATTTCCTGTCATCAACGGATCCTGCATAGTCCGAGTCTGTATATCCCTGTAAGAAGAACTGAGTGTTCTTCTGATACTCCAGACCAAGTCAACTGTACCTCAGACATATCTCAACACATGCTTTACTGCTATCCAATGACATTTCTTCGGCTCCTGCATAAATCTGGCGAGATAGCTCACAGCAAAGCAAAGATCTGGTCTGGTATAAGTCAAGTAAATGAGACTCCCCTATAAGCTGCCTGTAGTGAGTGCCATCTACCTGTGGTGAATCCTGGAATCTAGATAGTTGCAAACCTTTTTCCATAGGTGTGGACATTGGTTTACAATCTGACATCCCATACTTTTCCAGGAGTGTCCTTGGCATATTTCATCTGGGATACGAAGATATGATTCTTCTTCTACCATATCTCTAAGCCAAGACAATAGTGAAGTAGCCCCAAATCAGTCATGTCGAAGGATTTCTTTCAGATCATTCTTTACATCATCTACAAGATTGTCAGAACTTCCTGTGATCACAAGATCATCTACGTACAAAACCAGAATGAAAATCTTTGTTCCTACCTTCTTGATATACAAATTTGTATCTGAGGGGCTACGAGTGAATCCATGCTGCAATAGGTGATCATCAATTTTTATATACCATGCCCTAGGTTCTTGTTTGAGTCCATAAAGAGACTTTATCAGACGACATACCTTGTGTGGTTGATGCTCGTCTACAAACCCTTCAGGTTAGGCCATGTACACTTCTTCTTGTAGATCACCATTTAGAAAAGCACTCTTGACATCCATCTGCTAAAGTTTCCATCCATTTTGTGCTACCAGTGCACATACAACTCTGATGGTTTTGATCTTTGCAGTGGGTGCAAAGGTCTCATCATAGTCAATTCCTTCTTGCGAGCATAACCCTTTGCAACAAGTCATGCTTGTTGTTGTCGATGGAACCATCTACCTTATATTTTGTTTTGAAAATCCATTTGCAGCCAATGGATTTCTTACCTGGAGGTAGATCGACAAGTTCCCACGTTCGATTCTGAATCAGGGAATCATATTCAGCATCCATAGCCTGTTTCCATTGTGGTTGGTCTAATGCCTCACGAACAGTGTCAGGTTCGGTGTTCTCAACAACTGAACTCATGAATGCAAAATTTACCTCATGTCTAGATTGACTTCGTGTTCTAACTCCCGTAGAAGTACTAGGAAGTGATTTCAGGTGTGCATCCCTGATAGTACTCTGGACCCATTTCAGACATTGGTACTGCTGATGTGAAGATGTGTTTTCTAGTGTGCCAAGATCAATGAAAAAGTCTCCACTCAGCTCTTCTTCTTTCTGAGAAGAATCATCTTGCTCATCATCTAGATGTGTGAGCAATCTATGTGACGAGGTCGGTACGGGATCTCCATTGTGTGGCAGGGAGTCAAAGGACGACTCATCACATACCACATCTTGACTCTCGTAGATCTTCTTCGTCTCAGGATCCATGAGATGATATGCCTTTGAGGTAGTACTCTACCCCCAAGAAAAGACATGGCAGTGTCTTTGGATCGATCTTCTTCCTTCTCTTATCTGGAACATGTATATATGCAGTACAACCAAAAACTCTCAAATGATGAATAGAATTTTTACGACCAGTCCATACCTCTTCCAGTGTCTTGTTCTGCAAGATCTTCGTGGGTTCCCGGTTGAGTAGATACACTGCTCTCTGGACTGCTTCTGCCCAAAAATGATCCTCCAACTTGGCGGTCGAGAGCATACAACGAGCCATCTCCATGACAGTCCTGTTATGGCGCTCGGAAATCTCGTTCTGTTGGGGCGTGTAGGGTTCAGTCAAATGTTGCTGAATGCCATGCTGCTTCAGGTATGCTAAGAACTTCTTTGACACAAATTCCCCCCCTTGATCTGAGCGGAGGAGAAGAAGAGGCTTCCCAGACTGCCTGGTGGCTTGATGGTAGAAGGTCTGGAAATTTGCAAGTGCCTCACTCTTCTTCCAAAGGAAATATACCCACATTTTCTGTGAGTAATCATCAATGATGAGTTGAAAGTACGCAAAACCTTGGAAGCTAGCTGGCAGGGGTCCGCACAGATCGGTGTGAACGACCTGAAGATGCTCTGTAGAATGATAAGAGCTCTGTTTGAGTGGACCTCGATGTTGTTTTCCCGTAAGACATCTTGAGCAAACAGGTAAGGAATGGGAGAGTGGAGGAAGCCCTCTTACCATTTCCTTCGCACTGAGTTGATGCAGAGCCCTGGCAGAAAGATGACCATATCGAAAGTGCCAAAGTGCAGTGGACTCTCCCATTGATGTAGAGAGAGCAACGCTAGATGAAGTGACCGCATCCAGTGCAAATAGACGGCCCTTCAGAAATGCTTGAGCAATGACTGACTCTCCCTGGGAAATGATGCAGGATTTGACCCCTTTTTCAACAAAGAATTCAACCTACATTCTATGGTTAAGAAGTTGACTTACAGACAAAAGATTTGAAGTCAAACTTGGAACATATAGCACCTTTGTGAGTGTACATCTTCGTGTTCCAAGAGGAATGATGACATCACTAATCCCTGCTGCAATATACTCTTGATTGTCTGCAATGGTGATCCGGTCTCCAGTGGTCCGGTCACTCAGAGTATGGAATAACTTCTTGTTGCCAGTCATGTGTTTGTTGGCGCCTGAATCAATCAACCAGACATCTTCTAATGGCTGTGAAGTCTATGAGACTAGAACAATGTCAGAATGAGGTCGTATCTGGTTCCTCTTCATCGGTGTGGCATCCTGCTGAGCAGCAATGTGGCCCTTCTGCCTTCTCTGATTATGAGCATTGCCATCGGGGATTTCTTGGAATATCCTCCAGCCAGGAAGTGCTCTCTTCACCAGAATTCATACTGCGATCGTTGTTAAAAGTTCATCCTTTTTTATGTATTATTCTTTATAACAATAATGTGTTTTAATCATCTTACTAACAACCTACTCACTTATAATTAACCATTACATTAACTAATTATTCATTTAACGTGAGTAATTAGTTCACACAATTATAGACATAATAACTTATTAATGTTCACAACAATGAATTCCTAACTCTCTGTGTGTGTGTGTGTGTGTGTGTGTATACACACATGCGTGTGTATATGTATATGTATAGTATATGCGCACACACACACACACACACACACACACACACACACACACACACACACACACACATAGTGCATGTGCATGTGTGTGTGTGTGTGTTACATTAGAGATACTAATGTGCTTGTTACATTGTTGAACCTTTAGATAGGGCTAGGGATCACCACTAGATAAGGCATGTTGTGTTTTATTTTTAAAATATTAATAAGCTTATCTCATGTGGATTGAAACCCTACCATGTTTATTACATGGCTCAATACTTATATGTTATTTTTAAAGATTATTTGATTATTATTTGAGTATAAATTGTATCCATAATAATATAGATTATATTGGTTGTGCTTTTTATGATGACAAGAATCACATTGATGAAAGATTATTTACCACAATTCTACCCATATGGTACCAAGTGAATATACATATGATATGGATGTTATTTTTTCTCTTTCAATTTACAAAGTTCTTCAAGATTATAAATTGCATAATTTCTATATGATTGAACAATTTTATAGGGTAAAGTTTTTTACATTGAAAAAAATTTAAGATATAACAATATGAATTTACAAAAGTTTAAAATCACTTATTGATTATATTCTAGAACATGGAAAACCATAACAATGTGAGGCAATGTGTATCACGATGATTTAGAATTAATGTGGATCAAGATAGTTGATGTCATGTAGAAATACATTCTTCTAATGTCATTTTCATAGCATGTAATATCTTGTAAATATGATTATAAAAATTTGAACAATAAAAATTCTAACTATAATAAAAAATTACAAGGTAAATATACCAATCATTCCAGAAATAAGTTACGGGATATTGTGTACAAAATCCTACTTATATGTTTTCACACACATAAATATGATCAAAGAAATGCAACGAATTATAATTTCTAGACAATTAATTACTAATATATACACTTAGTATCATTTAGGTAAGGAATTAGAGTTTAATGTAGTGCACCTCGAATCAATTCATACTATTCAATAAAGGTCAAAGGCTGAATCTTGACTTAAATTTATATATAGTTTTAGAATCATCGATATATAACGAAAAACTACGTATCGATAAGATTTGGGTCCAACCTATAGGGAAAAAAATAAGTTAATACTAGATGAATAATTGCATGAGCATGTTGAGACTTAAACACAATGATTCATGCTATCAATCAACAAAATTTTCTTCACATGTTAGGAGTTGTAGTGCCCCTCCTTGGTTAACATAGTTGGCAGTCGTCAATGTCTGGAGATTTTTTGTTTGGGTAAAACTTGGAAATAAAAAAAAATTAAATGACATATGACACTTGGTTAACATGTGTTGGCAGGAATAAAATATGGTTTTTGGGCTCGAGGAAGGAATTGTAGATAGGAACGCATATCTAGGAGAAGTCCGTTGGACTGAAATAATCGCGGTAAAGACAAGAAACCACGTCCATAGAAAATTTTCCACATCATTTTTCAGGAATTCCTCTCTTTTTTCTTGCGCTAAACAGAATGTGATAGAGAATTATGCTAATCGGATTTCGCTAATAGGTATCTATAAATAAGTACCATTATTGGTTAAATCGGCCCTTTCCGCATAGATAAAACTGTAACCAAATATCTCCTAGTTTTTTTTTTTTCTATATACAAACTGACTTAGATAGATTTATAGTTATATCTTAATTGGGTTCATTTGTCTGTAGGAGGAAAAGAAACTACAGGCTTCTAATGTTTTGTGTTGTATTTAGAAGAAGAATAAGGAGATTCAACATTAAGAGGTGCTCCATTCGAGAATAATGACTAGCTGTGTTGATTTTTACTTCTGCTTCTGTGCTTCTGTGTTATGTGCACCGTAACCTTTGCAGTATCCTCCTCATGGTAGATGACCACTACTACTTTGTTTTTCATACTCTTTATCTTTTATTCTGAGTAGTTGTTGTAGTAGTTAAGACATTTAAATTTCCCTTTACTGCTTTTCCACTTATTTTTTCCACTTTTTTTTTTGCAAGCTATTTTTTTTTTTTCTTCCTCTACGTGAAATTCCATATCCAGATGTATCACTTGGGTGCCATGATTGAAGGATTTCATTGTAAAATGTTTTCGTGAAAATTCCTGTGAATTGTCATGAAAATGTTTTTTAGAAATTTTAGAACAAAAATCCATAACCTTATTCAACAAATTATCAATGGTTTTCAACCTGTAACTTAGAGCAGGGTATGGGCGCCACCAATGAGGCAGGCTACAAATGTTGAAAGCATTGTTTTCTTCTATCCTATGTCAAAATGGGATCCTTGTTAGTTAGTGTATGCACCAAATGGATTTGTTGAAAAGGCTATAGAAACTTCCAAACAATGCAAATCGGCATGAGGACATGCATCTTATTTATGTGCATTTTTCAGTGAAAACTATTACTTGTTTTGGGGCAGAGAAATGAATGAGGTTAACCAAGTTATATTTTTGTTCTTTCTTATTTCAATGACTCTAAGAGAACAACAACCAGGGATGTGGGACACATTGCTGTGTGGGGAAGTTCCCAAATTATTAACGAGCCTTCTGTTGCTCCATTGGCAGCTTGATACGCAAGAAAGAATGAAGAAACCGTACTTGTATTGACCTTGTTGGTGATGCAAAGTGGAAAAGCATTAGTGAGCCACAAACTATACTCGAAATGCCTAAATATGACGCAGTCTCGTCAAATGGGCAGATCTTGGGATTATTGTAAAAGGTATGGATCACTCTTCCTCACGCTTCAAAACTAAACATTTCATCATTTAAATTATTTATTTATTTTTTTTTTTTGGATTTCAGTATGTTGTATATTAAAATTAAAATGTAAATTAGGATGAATAATATGGATTTTACCTTTCCCGAATATATATTTCTTTAAACTTTTAAGAAAAAATATTTTTTAGGCCTTTGGAACCATGCACATGGACGGCCATGTCAAAGGGTTAATGGGAAACAAAATCTCAAACAAGATACATGTTGAACCAAGACACCATGAATTTTCTTAACCAAGATGACTAACTCAACTATATATCTCTTAACGAGGTGAGATTCGATACCCTTTTAACACTTCAGTCACTTTTGGTGATATTCCAATTTTACCAAATCACGATCAGTTTTGGCTTACAGATGTCATATTGATTTGGTATAACTGAAAAACACCTTAATCTACCTCTAGAAATCCTATGTTAGAATTGAAACCAACTCTCAGTTTCATAAAAATGATTTCATAAGTTAGAGTTGCAAGTGGATATTGGGGGCCCACCTATCATCTTACAACAGAAGTTTTTTCGATGGGTTTACAATTGGTCTAGAAGTCACCTCAATAAATTGAGCCATGTTTAATGGAATTGAATCCAATGAGTTCTTTTTTTATAGAGGATTAGATAGGAATAAATGAAAATTTATGTTTGAAATTTAAACGAGTGGTTTTGGAAACAATAATATAAGAACTTTAGTTGTTTTGGTTAATTTTTGCATACTCGCATCTTAAGCTAGTAAATCCTCTTGAGAATCGCATTTGGGTTTGTAAATTTTATCGTGAACCCCTTGTTATATTATTACAATGTCTGAGGAGTGTTATTAAATCAATTACTTTGTATGAATGGATTTTGCAATTTATAGTGTTCTCTCTCTCTGTCTCTTAAAATAAATATGAAATTTTGGTTGGTCTTGGAAATGTGAATGGATTAAAAATGCATATGAGATTGAAAATAAAATGAAAATGGGCATGAATTGAGAAAATGTCAAAATATTGTGAAAGAAAATAAATGTTTTATAGTTTCTCCCTCTTCCCTAGTCTCTCTCTAAAAATATATATAAATGTAAATGAATGTGTGAGATAATTATATCTCCTCTCTCTCCTTATCTCTACTTATCTCTATTATTTGTTCCAAATTACTGGAAATGATGAATTTCCTATTTTTTTTCTTGAGTGTATGGGGTTTCCATAACCATTCCTAGGACTAGCGCAACGTTGGTTGTAGGTGTAATCTGAACAAGAGGGATTAGAGCGTGATATGTTGCAATTGGTTAGATGACATTTGACATTAAGATATTATATATTGATATAAATTATGAATGTTAAATTAAATTGAATTAAAGAGAATTGCATTATCAAAAGTAGTGGGTTGAAGACTATTGTTCCTCTTGGACTCTTATATTTCAAGCATTGTACATGGTAAAAAAAATTGTAGCCAGCAAGATAGTGAGAATTTGTACCTACTTAGCAGGGTTAATTGTTCACATGGAAACAATGCCACTTAAGTCATGATGGGATTATTAGCAGGCAAGCAGGCAGGCGGGAATTTCTTACCTAGCCTTGTCAGGGTGAAAATTCCCATTGTGAAATAAAGAAAATCACTTAAGGCATTGATGGGAATTTCTTACCTGCATTGTCAGGGTAAAAAAATCCCATTATGAAATTCAAACAACTTAAGTGGGATCATGGGATTTTGGAGCTGCGGTGCAGGGTGAATAATCTCATTAGAAATTGACTTTTTTAAAAAAAAGAATTCACCCTTGCCAAAAAGTGTGACCCACCTTGGGTGAAAAAATAATGCATTTAATAATATTTATTAATATTTATTCACCCAATTTTGGCACCCAAGCATGAGGGAATTCAACGCATGATGAAAGATAAAGAATATTGGAAATAGAATTCTAAAATTAAATAAATTTAGTTATTTAATGCAACACCCTCTATGCAAAAAAGTGTGACGCATATTGAGGAGAGATAATACTTTATAAAGTATTAATTAATGGAATTAATTCCTATTTTTGGTGCATAAGGTCAAAGCACACGTGAAGTCAAAGTGGGACTGGAAGTAGAAAGCTAAAATTAAATAAATTTAATTTATTTAATGGCAGCCATGAGCATGCACAAAATAGGTGCCCAAATTGAAGAGAAAAGCATGTTAATTATTTAATTAATTACCAGGAATAGGAGGGACAATAATTAATTATAGAATGATGAAGGTTATATAAGCATGGGTTTCCATAAGGATGAATTAATTAATTTTTAGCAAGGAAGTGCAGCCCAGGCAATTTTGGCAGCCCAATTAAGGAGGAATTTTTCTCAGAAGAAGATGTTTTCACTGCCAGAAAGCTTTAAAGTTTCATGTTTAGGTCTGAAGGAGCTTGATTTTGTCTGATTAATTGTCTACATAGTATTATAGGTGTTCAAGTGAAGTTGACAAAATTCATGCTTGTTTTGCATGCAAATAAACCATCAATTTTTAGGGCAGCAAGCTTGATATATGCAAATTTTTATAATTAAAATCAAGTGTTAATTTTCCGGTTGCCATATTTGTTTGAATTAATTACAGGAATTCATTAGAGGTGCTTTTATAAGAGAAAGGGAGCTTAAATCAATGTCCAATACATTGAACATATCTTTCGAATTTAAAGACATCTTCAAATCTGCACCGGTTGTAAAGAATTCCGCTGAATAAAGAGAAAAATAATTTCTCAGACAAAGACAGATTCGGCAATGGAAAAAGTGGGATGAAAAAGAAAGCTCAACAGATTCATGCATCACTTCCAGGTTTTCTGACATTGGAGATACAGATCTAGGTCTAGAACCTCTTTCTGAACTGATTGATAGATCCAGACCTAGAAATACTTCTCTCATGCATAGCAGTCAAAATGAAGTGGAATCATTCGAGCCTCAGAATTCCTAGGCATAGCTCAGTTTCTAGAATTCATCATGGAGTGTGCTAGGTCTTACCACCCATTATCTAGATCAGTTCGAGATGCTACGGGGAAGACAATAATTTGGCTGGATGCACAGTTCATCTAGTTATTGTCTAAAGATTCAGCACGACTAGGTGGTGACTACTATTAGCATAAAGGATGCCAAAAAGAGATGGAAAAAGCATAAAGTTGACTGTGTTGGCATAATGAACAACAGATACATGAAGAAGCCCAGATCTCCATCCAAATTCCCGAGAACTCTTACACGATCCAATCTGGTACAAGAGATGGATGATATTTCCAAGTTATTATGTAGGATAAATGGCGAAGCTAACGCTCACAACTTATGCACATGGATGTATGCTTTCATTAGGACCATTGAAATCAACAAAGTAGATTCAATTAATCAATTGGCCGGAAATCATTAGTGACAACATTGGTGAGTAGCTCAGGAATGTGAGGCGTAATTACAGCTTCAAAATGACTTCGTATTTGGTATATGCAGCAGCTTCATAGGGTTTTTTCTCCAACCTAGATAGAGGTGGTGTGCTTTCCAAGGATCATATTTTTTAGTGTTATCCGCAGCTTACTGTGCCCACATGCCATAAAGATTACATGGTGGTGAATGATGGATTCTTCTACAGATTCATTTGCATGTTGGATGGTAACCTAAAGGCTAAAAGGGTGAGCAAGGAAGCTTGGGAAGTTGTGTCTAATATTGGCAGTGTCTTCATCTAGTTTGCGGAATTTACATACCTCAGGGTCACTAGATTTTCACAAGAACCAATTAAGTTTCCCAGATATCCGAGTGATAGATTGGTCATCATGGAACTGAGAAGACAACTCGTGGAGATGCATGACCTACAGTCAAAATGGCACAAGTCTACAGATTCTTCCTGATCACGATGGGCTATTACAGCTACCAGAGTATTCATAAAGTTCAAGGAATTTAAGCAGAAATGTTCTCTAAGTACGATCATAAGTTCTTTCCAGCATAGCTGAACTTCAATTCATTTAGGAGTGGCAAGGAAGACAATCTCCTGGGAGTAACGTGCATGTGCCTTCATTGGAAGATTTCTAGATGAAGTGTAGAAGCAAGTACGAGGTTAGAAAGAAATTTTTCATCATATTATGAGTGTGGAAAGTGTTTGAATTTTGATTAGCATGGATACGTGGGGATCTTAAAGATTATGGGCCTATGTTACTCGATGTATACCATCGGATGGGAGGAGATAGAGTTGTACTTCAAGATAGCATAGGTGGTTGCCATATGATTGAGGAAAGGTCTGCTATTGTTTTGGTCAATACTTCAAACTGGTTGCTGACGAATAGATATTTACTTGATGAAGCATTGATGAATCAACTATGGGAAACTTCATCACAGGAGATTCCCTCAAAAGGAAGCACGTAGGAGAAAGTAGCAGGAGGCCTAAAAATATTAAAGTGCAGAGAAAGTCTCATTCATGGGAGAAGATCACTTCTACTACTATGGTGTTAGTTCTGACTTCTTCAAGAGAAAGTACTACTTCACCGACTGTCACACCTCAGTAAGATACTACCGTTCCTCCGTTAAATTTGGAAACATTCATCTTTTCTCCTCAGCAAACTCATTCGAAACCTCTTCCTAGAGAAACGTTAAAGATGCAGATTGCAGAATTTGAAAGAGCTTTATCTTTGGACAATCCAGAGGATGACAACCACATAACTCTAGTAGTTTTAGATGGAGAGGAATTAGAGTGCGATATAGTGGTACACTTGGTAACTTCTCATTCTTCGAGAAGTAATTTCTCAGAATAGTTGGCTTCGTAGTTAGTTCCAGAGGGTAGAGAAGAGATCAACTTGGAATAACACGACTTGCAGTTGCTCCTGAATCTAGGAAAAAAAAGAAAGAAAATTGAAAGTTGCTAAGGTAACTTCAAGGTTGAACACTGAGGAGTCGGGGTAGAATTTTTCTAAGATGTCAGTTCTTGTATAAGGGAAGAGGAAGGATGAGCTCATGGTAGAAGATATAACAGTGACCAGAGTACCCATAGGCCAAGCCACCATAGAAGGATTGAAGCAGGATATGCAGATGTTGATAGATGCTTTATTCTTTAGGCTTGACAAAGAAAAGGCAGAGAAATTTAAACTTCAGAAGCAAGTATCTCAGTTGTGCAAGATCATTTCTAAGGTCACCAAATCTTCCACTCAGCCAATTTCCATACAAAAGTAGGAGAGTGATCATCTGATGCAGAAAGTGGAAGATGCAAGTAACTAGGTTAAAGATATCAACGAATGGAAGAGTCTAATCATTTGCCAAGATTTTGTACATCTCGGAGAGGTTCCAACTCATCTAATGGTTATGAAAGATGCATGAAATCAGCTAAAGCAACTAGTAACGAGCACGATAGATATAAACATAGTTTCTGAGAGAAACCTTAGTACTTTGGCCGAAATAACTAACCTACCGAGAAAGGTGTTAATTGTGAAACAAACTGTGCCCAATGGATCAGTTGAGAAAGGGAAGCATCTTGAGTTTGCAGTATCTTTCCTTTTGGATATCTGTAGAATTATGCTGAAAAGGATGTAGACATTTGAGAGTATGGTGTCATCTTTACCAGACAATGTCATTGCTTTCACTAATGAGGAAGTGGTCAGGAATGTTACTTCATACAAAAGGACCATTCCTAGCAAAGTTCCTAATTCCCTGGAAGGATCTCTTCTGATGGTGAAAGGGAGAATTGATGGATTTTTTAGGACTTTCATGATGAATTCCATCAGTCAGCTGGTGGCGCTACAGTCAGATATTCAAAAATTCGGTCCTATCTTAGAGGATGTGGAAGTGTGTATCAGGGTATTGAATGAAGGCTTCCTGCAATTCAGGATAGAAAAGGAATTTGTGGCTAAGAGAGATGGGAAATTTTTAATTACATGTTTGATAAGTATATTCAGTATCAAAACAAAAAGAAAATGTAGATGTTACAGTTGGCGTGTATTTCTTCTTCTACTCTTTCTGCTTCTATTTTTAGATTCACGGATATAATTGTAAAACTTTAAAGTTATTGGTTTTGAAACCATTACTTTGAGTTATGTGGAATGATTCTATTAGTTAAGTGACAGATGTGTATAAGTTTGAGTATAGATTCGGATGCATGTCACTTGAAGAGAAATTAGAGGAGGATGATTTCCAGATGTTATCTTTACTTCTTGTTTATGTTCCAGTTAGTTGAGTTTCCTATTTGTATTTTCCCTTCTACATTCTATAAGTAGAGGAAGAACCTTCAGGTTAATGATCAGAATTTGTAAGCAGTATTCCTTGAGTTCCAAACTTGTGCTGAAACCCTTGATAGCTATTTGAAGCAAAGGAATACAAAGGAGTAGATTTCTAGAGAACTTTGTGTCACAGTGCATTTTGTTTCTAGCTTTTGTCTTAGATCTACTTATAAATTTTTTATTATTTTAGATCTAGATCTAAAAGTTGCCTTTTCTTATAATTATGTGTGTTAATCTCTATTGGTTCCATCTATGTACATGCAATCAACTCTGTAATCTATTAATTGGGTTGCACATCTCCCTATTTCTTCCCTATGTTTTTATTATTTCCTTCTTCTTTAGATATTTCCTTTCTTTAACAGCTGCTTACTTGCTGCAAAACTATATAGCTATGGTTCAAGAGCTGCATGGTTAAAGTAAAACCCCTAAATAGATACTAACATATTTTATCAACAAATATTGCATGGGAGCCTCACCGGTAAATGAGGGAGATTTATCTCATGACTGCCTAGGTTGTAAGAATTTGATGTCAACCAACTTCTCATTTACAAATAGAAGTCGTCCATATATAACAAAAGGAACATTTATAGTTTAACTTGTTTTTCACTATATGATAGACATGTGTGTAGCAACATCAACATGAATACATATACATGAGACAAGTGGCCAAGTTATGAGTGTTACTTATCGTAATCTAAGCCTAGGAGGTGTGCAACTAGACTAAGTCAACAAAGCTTAAATAAAGATAAATAAACAAAGTAAACTTAAAATAAATGTATTTTGGTAAGTCCATGTAAATCGTAACTCTATGATATTGGTGTATTGCTTGTGCAATTAAAAAAGAAAGACACATTCTAGGAATTAAAATACATGCATTTGTATTTGTTTTAAATAGTGTTGACATGGATGTATAAATATTTGAGTTAGAATTTAAGAAAAAAATTGATTTCTATTTGTTTGTGATGGGTGAGGTGGCAAAACCCGACAAAGCGTGTGGTCCATTCCAACTTCGAAATCAAACAATTTGTGACCAAGCTTTCAAAGGCAGTGGCCTCGTATCCACTCAATTCATGACATCAACTATTTTTTTCCCTCCACCAATGCATTATTACACGTAAGAATGGATCTCTAATTACTTTTGACCCATAACCGGTGAATAGGATGTAGAACTTCCTTGTCATCTTAAATTTTAAGATTCTTTAGGGCTAGACCCACTCCATGCATGCATGGAATTCGACGATCACCCCTACTTTTCAAATGGAAAATTCATGACACTTTGGCTATATATCTACATTTCAATTTACGTTATTAGTAATATTCTAGATGGTCAAAAAATCATAGTTTTTATACATCATTTAAAAAGAACTTTAGCATGATGAAATTATTACTAGTTTACATTTCAAGGTTATCTATGTGAAGTTATTACTGGTTTACAATGTTTATTCCTGTGTCCTGGAAAATTTTCAGCTTGTATTGATCAAAACTTCTATTTTTTAAAAATCTTGTTTATTTTAAAAAAAAGAAATTGTAAGATGCAATGTTTCTATGTTATCAAAAATAATTAACATATACATGTATTTATGACTGTATCAAACTTCTTCTTTGATTTTTATAGAGATATTCCTTAAAAAAAATTGAAAATTATAATTACCAGCCAACAACACTAAAAAATTGAAATGAAATCTACACATCACAAAAGAAAAAATCAGGGTTCATTTTAAGAGACCTATGGGAGATTGAAGGTGGAAAAATCCCTATCGAATATCCCAAGAACCACTTTCGCGAACCAAATGATTTTTTTTGAGTTTGTGGGAAAAATTATCACTTGATTTGTAAGACATGTAACATCAAGGTTACTATTGTGCGGAAGCAAGTTTACTGTCATACGACAACAACCTTGTTGTAGGGTGACAATAAGGTCACTTTCGCTCGACAATAACCTTGCTTCCATGCATCAGCAAGGGTGTTGTCCGACCCAATAACAAGGTTGTTGTCGTACGAAATTAAATTTTCTACTGCATGACAACAACCTTTCTTTTGCACGACAGCGAATGTAATGCCCACATTTTACACATACAAAAACAATAGTAAAAATACCAGGATAATTATTTTTTGACTTACATCGCTCATTACACAACAGCCACTAAGGGCTCCAAGAAAAGAAAAATCAAAGATTGGAAAACACAAAACACGTCATTTCCTTAATTGCATCTTAGTTATGATTAAGAGTCCAAGAACATTATTGTGCAAGGAAAATTTTCTCCTTTTTCTACCTATAAATTCTTAAGTTCATTCCACATTTAATTTATAGTTCGACCATTTCGAGTTGGATCTTTATCCTTTACAAAAATTTCCATAACTTACAAAATTATTTGGCATATTTCAAATTGCATACAAAGAACTTAATTCTCTTGTTCTTATGTTAAAATATGCTTCTCAAACATTTATTCAATGTTTAACATTTACCCTTGCAATTGAAGTGAATCTGACCTGATGTCAAGAAAGCAATATGAGGATTTAAGGGGGGTTTAGAATCAAGATACCTTTTTTCCATTAACATTCTTCGATCACGGTATATTTATTTCCCGATTCAACATTTCCAAAATTTATTATATATATATATATATATATATATATATTGTTTTTCTTGAAGTTTTATGTCACCAAGGGAAATTCATTTTCTTTGTAACACATGAAAATGTTTAATTGAGTTATAAGGACTCTAAGAGTGACATTATTCCTAACCTCAAATCTCGTTTTACTCTTATATGATTTACTCGTATATCGTATTATGCTCTCATTATTAGCATTGTTTTATAACAAAAGAGTTACGAAAGTACTTTCCTAACATCTTGAAGAAGTACATGATTGGAATCATTATAATCTACACAGGAACCACAAGTGGTCTGTGCTCAAGGTAAGATCCCATGTTTATGCATTTCACTATTCTACATGTGAAATTTTGTTTTATTATTCATGTCAAAAGGGGGAATAACAAGGAATTACGAGACTATGGTTCCAGTTTCCTAGGCTTCTCTAAATTCAACAAATTTCAAATGAATTTCATTTGCAAAGAGTTACCATTTTCTACCCACAAGTTAACCTCCTAATCAACTGAGATTTAGTTAAATTTAAATTTTCACTCAGGGCTCTACGCCCTATTATAGATTAGATTAAGGTGAAGTACCCAAAATTTTAGTTGTGAGGATTAATTATATTTTAGGATGATAGTGTTTTGCAAACTAATGTGGCTAGAATGAGAGGGAGGGTACAACAAGTTTTAAATATTAACTTCATCTAATAATCCCAAATGCTAAAGGTTACTTTAAGGGTAGTGGGTGATCTTTGTCACCTAACACGTAAGTTGGACTTGAAGAGAACACATTCTCCTTACTACACACATGATAACCAATCCTAGAAGGGGATCACTTACTATGGATTATGTTTGATCAATTAGTTCTTAACTGATGGTTTCACGATGATGTCGTTTAACATACAGGCTATGGTGGTAACTCAACTAGGGATATTATTTAGTTAAGATAGAAGGTGACATAAAGCGTACATGTTTAAGTTCATTCTAAGGTTTCATTTTGTTTACAAAAAGAATAACACAAGAGGGTTAGTTATACACAAATTTTGTACTAGGGTTGACAAACTTGCTTAGATTTATTTATTGCATTTTGAAGGTAAATAACATAACACACCAATTAATTAATCGACTATTGCAAACTACAAATGCACTAAAATATATTACATTCAAATTCATTTAACATACCCAACTTTTTCCATATGTAAATCTAAATCAAAATGGTACCTATGATTAAATGCACATTTCCTAAGGCTTTCCTAAACTAGCATCTCATACATATTACCAAATTTCAAATATAAATTTTGTAACATGGCAATATATTACACATATACACATTTTTCAATAACATATATAAATTACAATAATAAACAAAGAATTACACCACACCTTTTCACCATCTCACTTCCATCCTGCAAAACCATGTGAGCATGAAATCAGCGATAAATTATTATCATGGCATCCACCTAGATCTAGTATAGTTAACGTTTTTAGTTTCCATTTACATAATAATAATAATTTGTAATTGAAAGGAGGGGGTTAGAGACATATTTATTTCATTTAACTTCACTTCCTTTTTTTAACCAAGGAGAGAGAAAGAGATAGGGAAGAGAAAGAAACACCATTTTGTCAAAAGTTCCATTTCCCACAACAAATCACACTATAGAGTTTGAAACAATTATTTACAAGTGCTTAAAAGTTTTCACAGTGGTTTGGCAACCCGACAGGGGTCCTACAAATTAATTTTTACTGTTTACCTCCTAGTTAGCAAAAATGTTCAATAAAGACTCCGAGGATAAGAAACCAATATCAAATGTTGTCTTCTGGAAACATACCACGGTAAGTTTCTATGTGTCCTCTTATAAACCAAGAACTTATAGGAACTGGCAGAATTCAGAACAAGTGAACAAGTTTATGATTGGCAGCCAATTTTCTAAGGTCATCGGTCATAATCGTCGTGGTTAGAAATGATCAAAAGTTATCTTGAGGGCTCACAAAACCAGCTCCAAAACTAACGTTTGATGGACCAACATGCAATGAGAAATTTCTAGCAATTTCCCCTATATATGGAGAATTTGTCAGAGTCGATGGAACTGAGAACTGGCAAACGGGTTTCAATCGGCGACGGGTTTTCTGGAGCCACTTATCATAATTGGTCCAGTTTGACCTAGTCAGACTATGACTGGAGGCCTAAAAAATGCCCTTTCCAAACTATTTAAAAGAGTGTTTTTCCCCAAACTGGAGGTTGCAAGCAATTATCTAGTAAATATACTAGAGATTTGCAAAGCCAGAAAGACATTTTGTTGCTCAGGGTTCGAATGATGGTCTAAAACAAAAGCCAAATTTTCTGTTTTGGAAGCTTCCTAAAACTACAAAACAAAGCACTAGGGCTGTAAGGACCCAAAATCATCACACACGAACAACACAGTGAAATATAGGATAACCTTTTTCTTTTGACTTGCTTGACACATAACATGACACAACATGTCATCACCAAGGATACAACTAAAACTTTGAGGACAACTTGATACAAGGATGGCCATAAAGGCAGCACGGAAACATTCACACCTATCAAGGACAATACATATTTTTATTATTATCTTTTCTGACAAGAAAACATAGAAGTCCAATCACAGAACACACTTACAGTTAGGGCCAACCAAAATGAGATATTCTTGAGGGTTATTTATTTTTTTAAAAAATGACATCTTGCAATTCTTAGCTTACGTTTTCAAGGAGGCTCGAAGATATGAATCGTACAATTCAACTTGCCAAGCCAAGTTTATTCCTTTGTACATTGAGTAATTATCTTTAAATCTTCTCTATTATGACCTTTATTTGCTTAATTCGTTTATCAAGAAAAATGAGAATTTTAATTCCACAAGGCCATCTGCTCATCACTAATGCTACTAGAATTCATTCTTGCCCACAAGACAACATGGTTTAAGTTCAACACACTTAAGAGAAGAGATACAAGGTGCCTTGGAAAAGGGTTAGAGGGAGAAGGTCAAGATGAAACATCTTTTGGACCTCATTAGTTATTGCTAATATTTAATTGAAACTAGGGCTCTTAACCAGGATTATCAACAACCTTACTTAGGCTTCGCTAAAAGTATTAACAAGGAGTAAAAATTTACTTTCCAAATGGCGGTGAGAAAGATGGTGATGTCTCCAATTTGTTTTCTCTGGCTTATTAAATCTTATCATCTTCAAACAACTATCAGTTCATTTCACGTTAAGATCATTTTACAAATTTTACCATAAAAGGAATAATGTTCACTATAGGAGCTAGGGTTATCGTGTTATAAGGTTTACTTGCAATGATAGTCTTGCCATTGTTTACTTAAAGAATTTCCTGCTCTCAAGTTGGTGACCCCTATGTTATTTTATTTGAATACAACTTTTAATTTAACTTCCATAAGTATTAAACAATCCCATGTTCGTTTACTTATGACACTTTATTACTAAGTCATGTCCAGATTTAACTCAAAATTTATTCTCAAGGCAAGGTTGTAGCAACACTCATTTACCAAGAACAAAACAAGATTACATCAATTCTTAAAATACTAATACTCCAACAAGGTCACTCAACAACAATAACCAAATTTTCTTATAATTTCAATGATGGTCAAACAATACAAGGTTTCTAAAGTTCAGATGACAAAGTCCACCATACTTTATACTAAGACATTAATCCTCTTTTAAACTTTCCACTGGACGTTAACAACAGTTGAACAACATACAAAGGTTTCGAGCAAAGGAACTTCTCAACTAAGGTTGATGAAAATAGTCTACAATTCTATCCCTCATCTACACACAAAATTCATCTGCAGCAAATTTTCTACAAGAGTCAGTTCACGAGAACTGAGCAAGATAAGGCTACACAAAACCACCATAACTATTATCTAACAATATCATGAAAAGAAGCACTTTATTACAAGAATTTGGGTCAAACCTCTAAACTCTATGAGCACATCAAGTTATAATAAAGTCTATAACATGTCAATCAAAGAAGGAGAAGACCTTGTACTTCAGTTAGGAGCAAATGCAATGAAAGTAACAATCATATGAGAATGGCCCTTGGCCCTATAAGGAGAAAACAAACAATCTAGCAAAAACAGAATCCCCATCAAATAAGTAATTAAACAATAATTACAAAATTGAGATTTGATACATATACCAGTCATCTAGAAATTTATCAAAGGTACCAAACACATAGGCTAAAATAATATTTTTCCAAAAGAACAAGAGTTGATCAGCCCAAGAAGGGGGAAACACGGGTTTCAGAAATTAAAACAAAAAGCCATGCATAATTGAGTTTCAAACCGGGAATCAAATAAGTATACACACAACATAAGTTTCGAAGCAAAGGCAAAGTATACTAGTTTTGACCATTAACTACAAGGAGATTTACCAATCATCCTGGAAGGGTCAAATTCTTACAGGCTAGTAGCAAACACGCGAGAGAAGAAGAGGGTTCCGTCCAACAAGAGAATACAATAATGTCATCAACAAATTTTTATAACACTAAAGGTTTGCAAACCTCCACTACAGTAGTAATTTTTGGTTAATTTAAAATAAATTGCCCACATCCCAAAATAACCATATTTTACGGCAACCCTGGGTAACACATTCAACCGTCGCACAAAGATACAAACATAACTTCAAAGTGACATTATCAAAACAAAACCTTCCGCTCTGAATCCATAAGACTATCAAATGAAAGCTGAGTTTTTCCCGAAGGTTAATCACATTTAAGGAAATTTCCATCACAAACTATTACGGTAATTACGTGCATAAAAAAACCGCCCAATATTAATTAATAGCGTTAACATTACAAGGGAGAAAATAATGCAAGTTAGGAAAATTAGAAGAGCGCCATCAACAATGATTCTGAGAGGGGATTAGACCAACTATTCTAGTGTCAACGAGGTACAGGATTCGCGCAATGAAACCTTCAGCTTAGATGATCTGAAAAGCTAGTTATGGTTCAAGTTGATAGGGATGGTCAAGGCACTTCCTGAGGATGGCCTTAAAATCCTAGAAACAAGATGAAAGATAGTATAAGTGTCTAAACACACGAGACGGAAAAACATGTTGCACACAAACCTTTTCATTCTACCAGTTTTAATACCGAAACTCTAAGCTGGCTAGCCCACGCATTGCTCAGACAATCCTACAACCTTTCTTTCTCGATGCCAAAAGGTTATCAAAAGGACTTGTGAAGGAGCTAAAAAAATGTCAAAAGACAATTTGGGTGCTAGGGAGGGGCTTCATAGTTATAGTAAACTTACTTCCATGATATCGAAAATACTAGTTTGATCAACATAACAACTTGCAACTCAATCGCAGAGAAGAATTAATACATAAACAAACAGACGAAGGTATATCATTCGAGTAAGAGAAACATAACATTCGAAGGAGAGGGCACACGCATCCTTTCGACCCACATACTGCCAACGATAAAAGCTAAAACAAGACGACACAAGCAGGACGGGAAATCTCCCATCATGACATCCAACTGACAAATCAATGCAAGGAAAGGTGGTTCGATTTCACAATATTTTTAAATAAAATAACAACATAAAAGTGTAGAAATATCTTGCATGTTTCTCTAGCTTCAACAGGTCATACAGACTCCACACGGGCCAGCAAAAAAAATAATAGAATGAGACAAGGATGTGAGTACTGCCGCTGGCGATGTCAAAGGTCAAAATGTGATAACTGGATAGACAGATGGTGCATAAAATTTAACACTTGATTCCTTTCACAAATCCACCTCACACCACCTCGTAGTACGCTTCTGCACTAGAAACAACTCGAGGAGATTGTCTTCCATCTTCCCTCGCTTCAGCAGTCCTATGAGATCATCAAGGCTATTATCAACCAAGTACTCCTTGAAAAAGTCTGTGATGAATAAAAGCACGATGTCTTTGACCACAAGACAACCCAATTAATCTAGATAAAAGACCATACAGAATGACAAATTTGGAGAAAAGAAATATCAAGAGATGCTCTCCTCGTAGTCTCCTAGCATTGGATTTACTGCAGGCTCTTTCTCACATTTCCTGGTCTGCCCAAGTAGCTTTCCATTTCCTTCAAGCAGTACTCTCCTTCTTTTCCCAATCTCCACCTACTCTTCTTCTTGCTTTTCATCTCAGAGATGCATACCATACATCAGATTTGATGAATTAAACAGCATAGTCCAGTCCTCTTAACACTCAGAAAAGAATACTTTTTCGAAAGTGAAAATAAAGTCTGCTTCCTTCTTATCGCTGCAAGTTTCATATGATGCACCTTGTTATAGTGCAAATGTGCAGCTCATTGCTTACAGCTTGCTTCACTTAGTAGCACCAGTAATCTCCATAAGAACATTGTCATTATTTAAGATGAGAGAGCTGGATTGCATTACCCACAACAATTTCTCTAGCAATATAATCTAGGGGATAAACTTGGTTGCAGTGTGGCAATCAACATCTGCTAGAAGGCTCTTTTGAACTTAATATAATACAGTGTTTCTCCACCATGTTTGTGCCACAGAGACTCGATATCATCATTTCATCTTTGTCCAATGAATTTTCTGGCTTTGCTTCTGCCTCATCTCCAAGTCCAGGCTTCTGAAAAAACACACAGAGGAATCCAGGGCTTTTGGTGCACTTATATCTATGCTGCTCTCATTCAACTCGTGAACAATGTGTGTGGTTTCAGAGTCATCTGCTGCACCTTCCATTCCATCATGGTACAAAACCTCAGAAATCTGTAGCACTCTCAAAGGACTCTTTTGGACAGAGTCAACATGTTCCATGTGTTCCTTTTGGGTGTCAAGTTCCATCTTTTCTGGTTCCACAGCAGATTTATGCCTTTGCAATATACAATCTTTCATGCCCTGTAATCACTTGAAGGAGAATCCCGAATTTGAGGATGTAGTTGATACTGAACAGAAAACAACCTAGTTGGACAACCTGCCTATTGGAGGTGCTCACGAAGGCTTCTACAAAACTGTAGCATGCCCATTGCCTGGCTATTTACTGATGTAGGCAGTTGATGTGGATCCCCAACAAGAACACACCTTACAGCTCCTAAGACATTTTCTCCAACATTGCATAGATTCCCTGTGCCTATGGGTGTGATCTGTCACCAAATTTGGGTCAAGCTCATGGCAGAAACAATAAAATACAAGCACAAAACGCAGCCTCAAGATTTGATCGAGCTTCTCCCATGTTAAATTCACCACCTGGATGGAAGCGACTTTCCAAATGAAAAGGCAAGATAGCTCAACTAAAAGTTTACCTCTTTCTTCTACTACAGCTGCAAGATTCTGCAACAACTGATCTCGACTGTGGTCGCATGCAACCAAAACATCAGGATCAACACCAACAGTTCCTTGGGCTCGCCCTGCAGTAGCTGTCGCACTTAACTCTCTCTGGAGGCCACTGATTTTCTGAGGATAAGTTTACTTCTCTACCCTGTAGCTGCTGCATAAAGCCGATCACTTCCTCATGGCACTCCTAGGAGAATTTCAGTTCTACGCTCCACTGAAACTGCCTGTACAACACGATTTTGAGACCCACACCCACCCACGCAACATTAGGGCGATAGACCTTCATTTCACCATCAATGAATCCACTGTCTATAACACGCCAAGAAGGTGCACGGGGGGTTTTTAATGCAATGGCAGGTGTCAGGTTATAAGTCAAGGTAGGTTGATGAACAAGTAAGCCTGTCAAACATTAAAGATAGTTGGTGGAGGTGCCCAACCACACACCACTTGCCAAAAAGGACAAAACAACACTCATGGAACAACTTCTCTCTCACGCCAGGCAGGCCGCAGAGATGGCCATAAAGGATGGCAGTGGGGGGGGGGGGGGGTAGGTGGAAAAGGAGCCGATGCCCAACGGGGCATTACATTCTCCTCCCATAAAGAAAGCATCGTCCTCGATGCGATATAACACAAAGGAAAAGTAATGGTTCGCAAACCAAGGGATCAGGTACAGGAGCAAAGGTACACTTTATGGTTTAAAATTTTAGTTGCATTAAAGCACAGTCACAAGGGGTAGCCTTAGGGAACATTTGGTAGAATTTTTAACTGTTCAATGTTCTATGAAGATTGGCAGTTCTTTATTGTTCATCCATTTCATTAGTCTCTTTCCATTAGAATTATTCTTAGTTTAATTGCTTTTAAAATTTCATCATTGAAGAGTTTTAGTTTATTCCTTATTGTGGGTGCCCAACATGAACTGCTAACACAATGCCCTATCAGGTTCACAAGACCCTACAGATTCACAAGCACACAAGTATATACTTCAAGATTGAATTACACCGACATAAAGGTTACTCAAATACGGAATGGAATAGGAACAGTCCACATAACATAGTACTTGTCACACATCAATGACTGACATACCAAAATACTCAACCAAAATAGTACTACAATCCATTAGACATTTCCTCAATTTGCATCAATGAAAAAAAATTCACATAACACCAAACCATGCTATAGGTACATAGTGTCCACAAGGGAATGAATGACATAACCATAACATCACAACACAAATCCATCTAAACATGAGTAACACATACATCAAAATACCACAACCAAAACATCACAATAACTCAACGTATATCCCAGAAACATCAACCATACACACAAAACACAAACTCTTATGCCTCCCTCAAACTCTTATGCCTCCCTCAAGTCTCTTATGCCTCCCTCAAGACTCTTATGCCTCCCTCAATCTCTTATGCCTCCCTCAATCTCTTATGCCTCCCTCGAATCTCTTATGCCTCCCTCAAATCTCTTATGCCTCCCTCAAGGAGGCCGGTTGACCCTATGATCCAAGACACATAGAGTTCGAACACTCCTGACCCAAGTGACATAATAACGCGTGGTTCAATAACCCGCTCGTTATATGTACTCCTTGGGGCGTACCCCCATATAATGAAGCGGGTCCATAGGTCCAACCAATCCATGGTGTATCATATGACCCTATTCCACACATCACGACAATAGAACCAACACAATAATCCAATCCAAAGTGCCAAGTGGCAAAGTACAAGCCTTGGGAAAGGCGGTAAAAATTCCAAATTTAAAAGAAGACCCCAAATCAAGCTAAATAAATGGCCAAATAGCCATAGTTAGTATTAAATTCCCCATGTTAGTAGTCACAAACCAAGGAAATGCCCAAAATTGTAAAGCATGGCAATCAAGAAAAGTTGCTGGTCCTTACAAAATAAGGTAAAAAGCTCAATTTACGAATAAAATCAACTTATAATAATGTCACATCACGATAACTGTGTGGCCTTATCTGGCTACCAAAGGGGTACTCAATGAGTTGCTAGCACTCGGAACATCGAGCCTCAGCTTGTAAAATACATATCAATAATACAACTGTCATCACCTCCATCTGAATCATCCGTCCACCACTTCGACAAGGCTAAACATAGTCATAGTTGCACTTAGGTTGCATGCATGCAACCACATAGGGAGAGAGGAAAGAATCACATGTTATCTACTAAACTAAGTTTTGACTCAAGTTATTGACCCATGATACACATTCCTCACTCTCAACATACACTTCTACCGATTACCCTCAGGGTCGGTTAGCGTAAGGTTCACAACATAACATACAACAACATCACTAACATAATGGTGGCACACACATAACTACCATAACGTCTTACATATGGTACATATACAGGGTAGATCACGATCTTACATTCACTGAGTGTAACACATCACTTTACCACCTTCTGCACCCAAAGTGCAAGCACCATACGATAGGGTTCATACACTCACCGTATGACCCAAAATCACAACATGAAGCATTACATATTTGCACAGTCATACATACGATGAACATAGTACATCTCAACATAACATCTACTATTGCATAACAAGGTGGTACACACATTTCTTCAGGACATGGTAAAAAAAAACATCATGATACAACTCATTTCTTCCAACATCAATCTAGTCATACAACACATTGATACACCTACATATCACAATATGTCACAATATTCCAACACTCCGTCATCCACATTAGAATTCTTTTCACACATCACAAACAACAATTCACACGTGAACTCTTCATAGAATCCACAAGAAAGAGAGAGAATACTCCCATCCCAACACATCAACATGATCACAAACACGCACAAGGTGACATACCCATCATGTGCGTTCACAATATCACAATTACGACATAGATCACATCACGCTTAAAGCACATTACTCTTCCAATATCTACCACCATCATGCAACATCGTCATCATCATGTAGTATCATCATCTAACACCACCACCACCATGTAACATCACCATACAACACCAATCCGGCCCATAGGTTCGAGAGCATGAACCTACGCTCTGATACCAAATGTAAGGACCCAAAATCATCACACACGAACAACACAGTGAAATACAGGATAACTTTTTTTTTGACTTGCTTGACCCATAACATGACTGCAACATGTCGTCACCAAGGATACAACTAACACTGAGGACAACTTGATACAAGGATGGCCATAAAGGCAGCACAGAAACGTTCACACCTATCAAGGACAATACATTTTTATTTTTATTTTTTGACAAGACAACATAGAAGTCCAACCACAAAACACACTTACAGTTAGGGCCAACCACAATGAAATATTCTTGAGGGTTATTTATTTTTTTTAAAAAATACATCCTGCAATTCTTAGCTTACGTTTTCAAGGAGACTCGGGATATGATTCATACAATTCATCTTACCAAGTTAAATTTATTCTTTTTACACAGAGTAATTATCTTTAAATCTTCTCTATTATGACCTTTATTTGCTTAATTCGTTTATCAAGAAAAAGGAGAATTTCAATTCCACAAGGCCATCTACTCATCACTAATGCTACTAGAATTCGTTCTTGCCCACAAGACAACATGGTTTAAGTTCAACACACTTAAGAGAAGAGATACAAGGTGCCTTGGAAAAGGGTTAGAGGGAGAAGGTCGAGATGAAACATCTTTAGGACCTCATTAGTTATTGCCAGTATTTAATTGAAACTAGGGCTCTTAACCAAGGATTATCAACAACCTTACTTAGGCTTCGCTAAAAGTATTAACAAGGAGTAAAAATTTACTTTCCAAATGGCAGTGAGAAAGATGGTGAGGTCTCCAATTTGTTTTCTCTGGCTTATTAAATCTTATCATCTTCAAACAACTATCAGTTCATTTCACCTTAGGGTCATTTTACAAATTTTACCATAAAAGGAATAATGTTCACTATAGGAGCTAGGGTTATCGTGTTATAAGGTTTACTTGCAATGATATTCTTGCCCTTGTTTACTTTAAGAATTTCCTGCTCTCAAGTTGGTGACCCCTATGTTATTTTATTTGAATACAACTTTTAATTTAACTTCCTAGAAGTATTAAACAATCCCATGTTCGTTTACTTATGACACTTTATTACTAAGTCATGTCCAGATTTAACTCAAAATTTATTCTCAAGGCAAGGTTGTAGCAACACTCATTTACAAGAACAAAACAAGATTACATCAATTCTTAAAATACTAATACTCCAACAAGGTCACTCAACAACAATAACCAAATTTTCTTATAATTTCAATGATGGTCAAACAATACAAGGTTTCTAAAGTTCAGATGACAAAGTCCACCATACTTTATACTAAGACATTAATCCTCTTTTAAACTTTCCACTGGATGTTAACAACAGTTAAACAACATACAAAGGTTTCGAGCAAAGGAACTTCTCAACTGAGGTTGATGACAGCAGTCTACAATTCTATCCCTCATCTACACACAAAATCCATCTGCAGAAAATTTTCTACAAGAGTCAGTTCACGAGAACTGAGCAAGATAAGGCTACACAAAACCACCATAACTATTATCTAACAATATCATGAAAAGAAGCACTTTATTACAAGAATTTGGGTCAAACCTCTAAACTCTATGAGCACCTCAAGTTATAATAAAGTCTATAACATGTCAATCAAAGAAGGAGAAGACCTTGTACTTCAGTTAGGAGCAAATGCAACGAAAGTAACAATCATATGAGAATGGCCCTTGGCCCTATAAGGAGAAAACAAACAATCTAGCAAAAACAGAATCCCCATCAAGTAAGTAATTAAACATAATTACAAAAATTGAGATTTGATACATATACCAGTCATCTAGAAATTTATCAAAGGTACCAAACGCATAGGCTAAAATAATATTTTTCCAAAGAACAAGAGTTGATCGGCCCAAGAAGGGGAAACACGGGTTTCAGAAATTAACACAAAAAGCCATGCATAATTGAGTTTCAAACGAGGAATCAAATAAAATATACACACAACATAAGTTTCAAAGCGAAGGCAAAGTATACTAGTTTTGACCATTAACTACAAGGAGATTTACCAATCATACAGGAAGGGTCAAAGTCTTACAGGCTAGTAGCAAACACGTGAGAGAAGAAGGGGGTTCCGTCTAACAAGAGTATACAATAATGTCATCAAATTTTTTTTATAACACTAAAGGTTTGCAAACCACCACTACAGTACTAATGTTTGGTTAATTTAAAATAAATTGCCCACATCACAAAACAACCATATTTTACGGCAACCCTGGGTAACAAAGTCAACCGTCGCACAAGATACAAACATAACTTCAAAGTGACATTATCAAAACAAAACCTTCCGCTATGAATCCATAAGACTATCAAATGAAAGCTAAGTTTTTCCCGAAGGTTAATCACATTTAAGGAAATTTCCATCACAAACTATTACGGTAATTACGTGCATAAAAAAAAACAACCAATATTAATTAATAGCGTTAACATTACAAGGGAGCAAATAATGCAAGTTAGGAAAATTAGAAGAGTGCCATCAGCAATGATTCTGAGAGGGGATTAGACCAACTGTTCTAGTGTCAACAAGGTACAGGATTCACACAATGAAACCTCCAGCTTAGTTGATCCAAAAATCTAGTTATGGTTCAAGTCGATAGGGATGGTCAAGGCACTTCCTGAGGGTGGCCTTAAAAGCCTAGAAACAAGATGAAAGATAGTATAAGAGTCTAAACATGTGAGACGGCAAAAAACGTTACAAAAAAACCTTTTCATTCTACCAGTTTTAATACCGAAACTCTAAGCTGGCTAGCCCACGCATTGCTCACACAATCCTACAACCTTTCTTTCTCGATGCCAAAAGGTTATCAAAGGGACTTGCGAAAGGAGCTAACAAAAACATCAAAAGACAACTTGGGTGCTAGGGAGGAGCTTCATGGTTATCGTAAACTTACTTCCATGATATCGAAAATACTAGTTAATCAACATAACAACTTGCAACTCAAACGCAGAGAAGAATTAATACAGAAACAAACAGATGAAGGTCTATCATTCGAGTAAGAGAAACATAACATTCAAAGGAGAGGGCACACGCATCCTTTCGACCCACATACTGCCAACGATAAAAGCTAAAACAAGACGACACAAGCAGGAAGGGAAATCTCCCATCATGACATCCAACTGACAAATCAATGCAAGGAAAGGTGGTTCGATTTCACAATATTTTAAATAAAATAACAGTAGAAAAGTGTATAAATATCTTGCCTATTTCTCCAGCTTCAACAGGTCGTACAGACTCCACACGGGCCAGCAAAAAAAACAATAGCATGAGACAAGGATGTGAGTACTGCCGCTAGCGATGTCAAAGGGCCAAATGTGATAACTGGATAGACAGATGAGGCAGAAAATTTAACAGTTGAGTCCTTTCATAAATCCACCTCACACCGCCTCGCAGTACGGCTTCTGCACTGAAACAACTCGAGGAGATTGTCTTCCATCTCCCTCGCTTCAGCAGTCCTATGAGATCATCAAGGCTGTTATCAACCAGTACTCCTTGAAAAAGTCTGTGATGAATAAAAGCACGATGCCCTTGGCCA
>CM034152.1:606536962-606596918 GCA_019776745.2 Taxus chinensis | reverse complement strand
CAGACCTAAACATTAAACTTTAAAGCTTTCTGGCAGTGAAAACATCTTTCTTCTGAGAAAAATTTCCCTCCTTAATTTGAGGCGTCAAAATTGCCTGGGGCCTGCACTGCCTTGCCTAAATAATTAATTTAATTCCATCCTTATGGAAACCCATATGCTTATATAACCTTCATCATTTCTATAATTTTATTATTGTCCCTAAAGCACCATATTTCCTGGGGTAATTAATTAAATAATTAACATGCTTTTTCTCTTCAATTTGGGCACCTATTTTGTGCATGCTCATGGCTACCATAAATAGAATTAAATTTATTATTGTAGCTTTCTACTTCCAGTCCACTTTGACTTCACATTGTGCTTTGACCTTATGCACCAAAATAGGAATTAATTCCATTAATTAATACTTTAAAAAGTATTATCTCTCCTCAATATGCGTCACACTTTTTTGCATGAGAGGGTGTTGCATTAAATAAACAAATTTATTTAATTTTAGAATTCTATTTCCAATATTCTTTATCCTTTCATCATGCGTTGAATTTCCCTCATGCTTGGACGCCAAAATTGGGTGAATAAATATTAATAAATATTATTAAATGCATTATTTTTCACCCAAGGTGGGTCACACTTTTTTGGCAAGTGTGAATTCTTTTTTAAAAAGTCAATTTCTAATGAGATTATTCACCCTGCACCGCAGCTCCAAAAATCCCATGATCCACTTAAGTTGTTTGAATTTCATAATGGGATTTTTTACCCTGCAATGCAGGTAAGAAATTCCCATCAATGCCTTAAGTGGTTTTCTTTTATTTCACAATGGGAATTTTCACCCTACAAGGTAGGTAAGAAATTCCCGCCTGCCTGCTGCCTCTAATAATCCCATCATGACTTAAGTGGCATTGTTTCCATGGGAAAAATTACCCTGCTAGGTAGGTATAAAATTCTCACCTACTTGCTGCTACCAAAAAATTCTATTGTAGCGTAAAACCTTCCTTTCCAAAAATGTGACCTGCCCAGAAGAGACCGTTTATGTGCAAGAGTTCGTCTTTTTAGAGAGAACCAAACCTCCTGTGACAAATTCCTTCTATCATAACATCCATAGGTGATCTACAGATACTTGAGGAAAGAAATTAGACTAAACCAGAAAAGGAATTAACCTAGAGAAATTTCACAGAAAACAAAACGGGAAAACACCAAAAACGCAAAACGTAGCTAGAAGTCACAGATAAAGCCCAGGATTCATCCCTAGTTAAAACCCTACTGGTATATGGGAATATTGACATGTAAGACCACAACAGGGTTAAACCAAAGCACAATTTACCTCAAATGGGTCTCAAAATAATTAAATACAAATTTCGCGTAGGAAAATCCTAATGATAGAATAGAACAATTTTGGGCATCTGTGTATTTGGTGAAATATTCTAATATGACTCTCTAGGAATATCTTGACACAATACAAAAACTTTTTGGAAATAAAAACACAAAAGGACCCATTATTTTAAAAGTAATTTTTTTTTTACATGGGGTAGTCTCATATTTAAGAGTGAAATCTGGGGACACCAGTCGGCTCCGTCTGTGGACATATTTTCCTCTATCAAAATGACAAGGGAAAAGATGAGATCCTAGCATCTTTGGTTTTGTATCTTGTCTTTTGGGCACGGGGTCAGGGAAAAAAAAAACAACACAACACAAAAAAACAACGAAAAAATCAACAAAGTTTTATTTATGTACATAAAGGTTTTATCCTACTTTTTTTATGTCAGGAACAACTTCAAGTGTTTCCCTTTGAAAGGAAATGGCAATTGAACTCCATCATGATAGGAAATAATGAAGCTATCTGCTGTGGTAATCTTTTTAATCACAAAAGGCCCCTTCCATAGTGAATCAAATTTCTTGTGCATGCCTTTTGTTTCTCTTCTCTTGTCCCATAAAAGGACCCAGTCATTGATTTCAAAATTTATTTCCATGGCCTATTTGTCGAAGATAACTTTCAACTTCTTTTGATGCTCTGCCAATCTATCTGCGACTTTAGTCTGTACCTCCCGCAATTCAGTCAGATACACCATTCTTTTTAAAATAACATTGTTGAATGTAGAATCTTCCAGGGCCCTAGAAAGTTGTAGGGTAGGAGGTTCCAAGGTAAGAGGTAACTCTATGTCTCTTCCATATAATAGCTGAAAAGGGGACATGCCTATAGCCCTCTTTGGTTTAATCCTATCTACCCATAATGCATCAAATAACTTCTTATGCCAAGTTCTTTGATTCTTGGTTACTAGCTTTCACATGATAGTCACCAATTTTTTGTTACTTGATTCAGCCTGGTCATTCCGTTGTGGATAGTAGTTGGAGGAATGTGCCAGCTAGATCCCATGAGTGTAGAAGAAATCAACCATCTTCTCAGAAGACATATTCAGAGCGTTGTCTACTTCTATTTTATTTTACACGCCAAACCTAACAACAATATTTTCTTTTATAAAATTACACAACTCCACGGAAGTGGCATTATTAACAGGAATGGCTTCTACCCACTTACTGAAATAATCAATAGCCATTAGAATATAATGATGACCAGTAGTAGAGGCTGGGTTGAGCATACCAATAAAATCCATACCCTGTTGCTGGAAGGGTTCTTCAATTACAACTAGTTTTAAAGGTAATGCAAGAAATTTCATAAACCTAACAAAATGTTGGCACACTTGACACTTAGACACCCACTTTACAGTATCCTGAAAAAGTGTGGGCCAGTAATACCTTTCTCATAGGATCTTGTGAGTAGTGACATAGGATGAGAAATGAACATCGTAATCCATGTTATGAAATTGTTTTAAGAGTTGATCCTGCTAAGCTTTATCTATGCTCGTACTCAGAGAACATTTCCTCTTCAATTCCTTGGGCTTTATGAATACTCTGGCGACTATAATAGCCAACAAGGCTTGGGAAGTAGCCTATAGACTTGTGCCATTTTGACATTAGGTCATGTATCTCCATGAGTTTTCTGTTCAGTTCCATGATGACCAATCTATCACTCAGATATCTAGGCAACTTAAATAGTTCTCTTGAAAAGATGATGACCCTGAGGTATGTAAAGTATGCAAACTGGATGAAGACACTACCAATCTTGGACACAACTTTGCAAGCTTCCTTGCTCATCCTGTTGGCCTTTAGGTCATCGTCTAGCTTATAAATGAATCTGTAGAAGAATCCAACATTGACCACCTAGTAATATTTATGACATGCGGGCACAGTAAGCTATAGATATCACTCAAAATAAGGATCCTTGGAAAGAACAACACATCTATCCAACTCAGAGAAAACACCCTGTGATGCTACTGCATATACCAAATATGATGTCATTTTGAAGCTGTAATAATGCCTCACATTCCTGAGATGCTCACCGATGTTGTCACTAATGATTTATGACCAATTGATTATTGAATATGCTTTGTTGATTTTAATGGTCCTAATGAAAGCATACATCCATGTGTAGAAGTTGTGAGTGTTAGCTTCACCATTTATCCTACATAACAAATTATAAATATCATCCACCTCGTATACCAGATTGGATCATGAAAGAGTTCTCGGGAACTTGGATGAAGATTTGGGATTCTTCATGTATCTATTATTCATTATGCCCACACAATCAAATTTATACTTTTCCCATATGTTGCTAGCATCCTGTACGCTAATAGTAGTCACCACCTATCGTGCTGGAATCTTCAGAAAATAATTGATGAACTGTGCATCCAGCCAAATTATTGTCTTCCCCACAACATCTCAGACTAATCTGGATAATGGGTGGTAAGACGTAACACACTCTATGATATATTATAGCAACTGAGTTGTGGGTGGGAACGTTGAGGCTTGATTGATTCCACTACTTTTGACTGCACGCATGAGAGAAGTCTTTCCAGCTCTAGATCTATAAATCAATTCAGAAAGAGGTTCTGGACCTAGATCTGTATCTCCAATATTAGAAAACCTGGAAGTGATGTATGAATCAGTTGAGCTTTCTTTTTTTTCCCGCTTTGCCATGGCCGAATCTATCTTTTTCTGAGCAATTTTTTTTCTCTTTATTTGATAGAAATTCTTTACAACTGGCGCACGTCTGGAGATTTCTTCATATTCAGAGGATATGTTCAATGTATTGGACATTTATTTAAGCTCCCTTTATCTTATCAAATCACCTATAGTAAATTCCTACAATTAATTCAGACAAATATGGCAACTGGAACATGAACACTTGATTTTAACTATAAAAATCTACATATATCAAGCCTGCTGCCCAAAAATTTGATGTTTTTATTTGCATGCAAAGTAAACATGAATTTTGTCAACTTCACCTGAGCACCTGTACCACTATGTAGAAAATTAATTAGACATAAATCATTCTCCTTCAAACCTAGGTGCCAAAATTTTAAGCTTTCTGGCAGTGAAAACACCTTCTTCTGAGAAAAATTCCTCCTTAATTGAGCGCCAAAATTGCCGTGGTTGCACTTCCTTGCTAAAGAAATAATTAATTCATCCTTATGGGAGTCCATGCTTATATAACCTTCATCATCCTATAATTAATTATTGCCCCTCCTATTCCTAGCAATTAATTAATAAATCAACATGTTTTTCTCTTCAATTTGGGCACCTATTTTGTGCATGCTCTTGGCTGCTATTAAATAAATTAAATTAAGTTAATTTTAGCTTTCTACTTCCAGTCCACTTTGAATTCAGAGTGTGATTTGACCTTATGCACCAAAAATAGGAATTAATTCTATTAATTAATATTTTAAAAAGTATTATCTCTCCTCAATATGGGTTGCACTTTTTTGCATGAGAGGGGGCTACAATAAATAAATTAAATTTGTTTAATTTTCGAATTCTACTTCCAATCTTCTTTATCCTGTCATCATGCGTTGACTTTTCCTCATGCATGGGCACCAATATTGGGTTAATAAATATTATTAAATGCATTACTATTCACCCAAGGTGGGTCGCACTTTTTTTGGCAAGGGTGAATTCTTTTTTTAAAAGTCAATTTCTAAGTTCTTTGACTTTAATAATCATATTTTTTACCCTGCAAGGCAGGTAAGAAATTCACATCAATTCCTTAAGTGATTTTCTTTTATTTCACAATAGGAATTTTCACCTTGCAAGGTAGGTAAGAAATTCCTACCTGCCTGCTGCCTCTTATAATCCCATCATGAATTAAGTGGTGTTTCTTCCATGGGAAAAATTACCCTGATAGGCAGGTACAAAATTCCCACCTACCTACTACTAAGAAAAATCCCATTGTAGCTTAAAACCTTCCTTTCCAAAAAATGTGACCTGCCTAGAAGAGACCTTTTCTGTGCACGACATCATCTTTTTAGAGAGAACCAAACCTCCTGTGACAAGTTAATTCTGGCATAACGTCCATAGGTGATCTCCATATGCTCCAAGAAAGAAATTAGACTAAACCGGTAAAGGAATTGACATAGACAAATTTCACAGAAAACAAAATGAGAAAACACCAAAAATGTAAAATGTTGCTAGAAGTCACAGATAAATCCCATGAACCATCCCTGGTTAAAACCCTACTGGTATATGGGAATATTTACATGTAAGATAACAACAAGGTTAAACTGGAGCACAATTTACCTCAAATGGGGCTCAAAAAAATTAAATACAAATTTCCCACAGGAAAATGCCAGTGATAGATTATAACGATTTTGGGCATCTGGGTATTTGGTGAAATTGGCTAATACAACTCTCTAGGAATATATTGACACAATACACACACTTTCTGTCAATTAAAACACAAAATGGCCAATTATTTGAAAAGTATGAAATTTTTTACATGGGGTAGTCTCAGATTTCAGGGTGAAATATGGGGATACCAGGCATTAATGTTTATTTATTATTGCTTATTATTTGTAGCAGCTTCTAGAATTTCTGGAGTGATTCCAAACTGAAGAGGTCTCCGAGTTTCACTTATTCTTTCATATTTTTAGATTGTTACTCCTACAATTGGCAATTTTGGTGTTAAATATTTTTTTGCTTCTTTTTTTAGTATTTTATAGTCTAATGATAAGTTTAAATATTAGTAATAAGTATCCTTATGAATTATATTTAATCTACTATTTAAATCTTTGAAGTTGAATAAGTACATTTTATCATATCCATTTCATTACGTCGAAGGTGTTCCCGATTAGAAAATGGGGTGGAAAACTTTGACATGCCATATCAGCTTGAATCAGACGATTGAAGCATTTTAAAGAGCTAGATATGACGGTTTAGGTATTTCATATAACAAATCCCTGACTATTTAGACATGGTCCTCAATACTTACTAGCTTCAAATTTTACGCCATGTGGGATCAACACAAACGTATATTTTCCATTTGTTAGTCCACTCATATTTTTTTTTTAGTATTCATGTGTTTTCCTCTACATATATGCACACCTGCAAAGTAAAATTGAAGAATCAAGGTAACAAATTAGGTATATTTGGGTTTATAAAGTAAAATTGTCAAAATTGAACTTCATATTTTACAAAGCATATGTCTCAGAAGTTCAATTTTTAAAATTCTAACCTAGATGGTCATTATATTATTTATAGCTATTTTGATTCATTCGAGTCTATCTACCTTTGTAGGAGGCCCATCGTAAATAGGTTCAATGGAAATTAGTAGGTAATTATAGTTCTTCTCATAGGGTAATCACCACAACTTCCTTCCGAACCACTTTCTACATCAGATGTCATAAGCTAATCAATATTCAAATACTTGAGCAAAAAAATAGAAATTAACCCAAAACATGGCTTTACCATCCACCTCAATTTTTCCCATGGGATCTCGAAGTTGTATTTTCTATTATATATGTAAATCACAGTGAATAAAAGATACCTATGAATTTCCTTATCAATTATTTTATTTTCGTTATCATTATATTTATTCGATGAAAAAATTGTTTGGTAAAATAGTAATTATCCATTGTATTAGGTGATTATTATTTTTTTAATTATTGTTATATGGTTTTTAAACCATAATTTTCATATTATATTAGCGTAGGATTATCTGTTACATAGTTGAAATAATATATTTGTTTGTATTAAGTCACGATTACAACTGTGTAACTTATTTATTTGTTTTTACATGACTATGAAATATCTATAAATATTGTAGTTATTAATTCTATAAATGATTTGATTAATCATTAACAAAAGTATCAGGCTTCCACCCTGTTTGTTACTTTCATTTGCTACCAGAGTTGGTTGATCTAGACCCGTGATCCTAGCCCGGTATAGGTCAAAACGGAGTTGTTACCAGAGTTGGGTGACTTGAGGATAGGTCAAAACAACGATCCTTTCATCGAGATGTATTTGGTTGCATTGTTTTGATATCGAGTTGATTCGTTGCATTGTTGATCAACGAATCAATGTTGAAGTAAACTACGCTATGTTTGCATTAGGTAGATTCGTGGACAGGTCGAGCCATAAAAAATTCGATGGAAATGTCAAAACTGAGTGCATTCATTGCATTATGCTAATGATTTCTGCATTATACATTGCTATCAAACTGCATGATTTGCATTTAAGGTCAAGTTGCTTGCGGGCCGAGATGTGTGTTCTTCCCCATCGAGCTAAGATTTCAATCAATGGTCAGACGAACAACCCTACACAATAGTGAGATCAGCTAGTTTTGTTTTTCTTTGTATTACACAGAGCCAAAAAAGGAAAATTCATTTGTGTAATAGCGGATCAACTCCATTCAAACGCAGACCCTACAAACATAAAAATAGGTAAAATAATAAGTGGTGAATCCACAATATAATAAAATATAGAGGTATACAATTCATCGCAGGCCCTGCACAAAACCATAAACGACGTGAATAGAAAGAAAATTGGAGAAAATATGATCAGAGGCGGAAAAAAAATACAAAGGAATCTCTGAGATATGGTTTAGATGGATACCCTAAAACCACCTCAAACACCAGTGTTTCCACGTGGGTCATAAGCATGCCATGTCATTTTTACAAGGTTAGGCCTTTCAAGATTTATTTTTATAGAAATTACTTCATTTTATATATAAAATGTAGCTTTTGGATGGTTGGCTAACACAAATGCTTTGGGCTGTGTGGTAAGCGGTTTAACCCCCAACTCCAATACATTTTTTTATAAACATTAAAGGTTAGCAGCTAATCTAGCAGCTTCAACCAAATTTGGCACCCAAAACACCGCTAAAGCACCGAAAAACAAAAAAAAATTACCTGCCATTCAATTTTTTTACAGTTTTGTATGCAATTGTATATATTTCAGTACTAATTTATAGGTTTCTATTTTCAACCGAAAACCATTATAACTTCTTTAAAAATGGCAGATATTTGTACTCAAAAATATTCAAATTTTTTTCTATATCACTCACAAGATCTTTGAATCTCATTCGTAACATCCAGTATAGACAATGGCTAAGGGAAGTAGTTACGGGTAAATCCATCGTGACTACTACTGCACTTAATGCCTAATATAGCTGCAACAATGTCATATGGGCATCGACCCTTTAAATTGATGAGGAGTAATCAGAACACAATGCAAACAATTTGAGCCCTCCCATCTGTCTTTGAATGATTTCTCGACTTAAATACGAAGAGAGAAATTATACAAGTATATAGCGAATTTATGCACGCGTATGAGGCTATTTCTCTGAGCCAATGTCAATAATTACACAGACCCTTTTCATTACTATATTGGTACCATGTATTAGATTCATTCACGTCGTTAACACCTCTTTCACGTAATGTCAGGTATATAGAAAGGGAAACAGTATTCCACGTACTGACGAGTATATCAGAAGGGCGTGTATATAGAAAGGTTCAGTATATCAGACTGACGGTATATAGATTGGGAGACCATATACCTAAAGTGAGAAGAGCCTTACCCTTTGTTAGTTGATTATGCAAAATGTGCAGAAATGCCCCCAAGTTATTTCTTCTAGATTCTCAACTTCTAAGAGGAAATAACAATGCAAAATCGAAGAAAAAAAATAAGACACAGTTTGAGTTTGAATATAATATGACTGTTGTAAATAGTACTATAACCAGATCAGCAAATCATACAACACAACAAAAATAGTTTGATATGTTCGATCAAAAGGTCAAGATAATAATCTTGACTGCAGCATCTAACGATGTGCAACCCCACATTCGAGATTCCAAAACAGCCAAAGAAGCATTGGATAAGTTGAGCATAGTGTACAAGGCAAAAAATAAGAATGTCATGCTGAATTTGCAGAGTCATTTACACACATTGAATTTTAAACAAAATGAAGAAGTAGAAGATTTTTTTCAAAGATTTGTAGAGTTGAGGGTTTCACTTCAAGCCCTAGGAGAGGAGGTCACTAATGATGCTCTTGTTCCCATTGTTCTTAGAGAACTTCCTCCTTCATATGAATTTTTTGTGACAAGACTCAACATTTGAGATCAAATAGCGAGTTTTGACAAGATGGTAAACCTACTGCAACAAGAGGAAGCAATTTACAATAAAGATGATGAAGAGGAGTAGGCACTTTCTTCTCATCAAAAATGGAAAGGAAAAGGAAAAATAAAAGCTCCTTCCTCTAAAAATTCCCCAAACACATCATTAGCATGGGGACAAACAAAATAATAATAAGAATAAATGTCCTATTTGCAAAAGAGGACATGAGTTAAATTAATGTTGGTTCAATACCTATAAGAAATATTATGTTATATAATTTTACCCCTTAGTTAAAATTGAACAAACATTAACTTGCACACTTATAAATTGGAGGGATCATTAGGCCATGGGATCTCACATTTCAATTTTGGCTAGTTAGGTTATAAGGGGGATCGATAACGGAAATAATGTTAGAGGAAAGAAATGGAAGGACAGTTTAATGAAAGGATCATAGGAGAATAAATTAAAGGAAGCTTGGGGTCAAGCTAAGAGAAAAAATCAGGGCCTTGCAATTCAAATTTTTCAAACTTTGGAGGTTTTACAGTTTGGTGTTTCGCCGAATAGAAGGGAAAAAAACAAGAGAAAATCCCGAAATCCTGAAGTATGAAAAGGCTCGGGGGTTTTTGGGGTTAATTCCCTTGTCAGGGCCAATGACATCAAAGATCAGGGATGGTAGAGTTTGAACTCTGAAGTCCAAATTTCTGACTTCAGAGGTTCAGAAGTTCATAGTCTTGGGAGCTCATGATGAATAGTTCCCAAAAAAAGGGGAGGAAAGTCTGAAACCTGAAGTCTAAATTTTTGAATTCAGGATTTCAGAGTTTCAAAGGTTTCATGCACCCTAATGGATACTAACATCCTGACATATAAACCCCCAAAATCTCAAAACCCAAACCCCTGAAAATACAAAATTCCAAAACCAAAATTCCAAATTTTAGATTTCGGGGTTTTGGAATTTCGCAACCTTTAATCCCTAGTTTGAAAAAATCATAAGTCGAATTATGAAACATGAAGTCTGAATTTCTGACTGTAGGGTTTCAAAATTTCATAGGTTTTGTTAACTCAAGCGGATGAATACTAACACGAACTCGTAAATCAAAAGGTCTGAAGATCAGAATCCCGATGGTCAAAAAATTCAGATTTTGGAGGATGCAATGCGAATTTGGAGTGCAAAAAAATAGAGCCAACTACTCACATTTATTGCAGAATGACACCCTCATGTTCATATGGCCATAACGTTTTACTGGGAGCTCGGTTTTGCAAAATAGGAATTTTGGTAAAACTCTCAGTGTCCTCTACACAACTATGACTAAGTACTTCAAAATGAAGAAATACTTCCATTGTTTTAGAGGGTGTTTTCCATATTTATCACCTACCCAAATGATGAGGGTATGGACTTCCTTTGTTTCCCAATAAGGAAAAGTACATGGAGGTATGGGTTTTGTAGTGGAACCCATCATTGTTGTAGGAGGTTTTAGTGCATTTTTTAGTGCTTAAAGAAAGATTCTTCTCTCTCCCATCTTTCATTCTTCTCATTTATTGTAAGGAGGGCCTCATTTCAAATGGTTGGATAATCTTGTTGTGTAGCCTCCCTTCTTCTCTTGTTTATAAGTGAATTTTTTGAGATTCCAAACCTTCCTAGTGGACATTGCATTGAAAAATATGTGCCTTTGAGATTGAATTTGGTGTACTGTATCAATTTCAGGCGTAATATAAATGGATTTGTGGATGTTTTAAACACCCTTTTGTGATTTATTGCAGATATTCTCATCTTTCATCACATGCAAATTATTTTACACTGTTTGTGTTTTTATTACAAGATTCTAGTTGTGTTTTGTTTATTGTGCATGTTGTTTCAAAACTCTTTCTTAGTGCAATCACCTTCCCTTAGAGTAGGTTTTAATTTTCATGAATTTTCTCTAACTTTTTCTACTTGGGAAAGCTTTAGATTAGGGTTATATGTACAACTCTCTGCACTTTGAAGTAGTTGGCACTAGGATATGCTATGAATTTGGCCTCCTATGAAGGGTTATCCCATTACAAAGCCCCACACTTTGGGATAACTCCATGTTTGGATGCATCACACTGACTATGTCAAGCATTCACTTAATGGCAATCAGGGGTGTTGTGATTACACCATAACATGTTCATAACACAAATCTAGACATCATAATCAACAATCTTATAAGGGACATTCTAGATACAATCAAGCGAAGAAGAAGGGGAATTTATGAAGAAAACCCCATTAGTAAGGAAATATAGTTGAGCAAGAAGAACATTAGGATAATCAATGTCATATATTTGTAAAGACCACATTTTATACACAAAAATACAATAGTAAAAATACTAGGATAATTTTTTTTTCTTAAATTGCTCACTAGACAACACCACAAGGGTGTTAGCATAGTATACATAGCTAATTTTACTATTAGACTAGTTTCTATCTATTCCATTATTCTCTCCTTCTTGTTTGTAACTTCTGCATCTATTCAGGGGTTTATTGTTTATTCTATATACCTATAAATATGTATCGTGCTTCTGTGTTTAATAGAATAATAAGAGATACTTAATCTCTATTCTCTCTCCTCTATTTCTGCCTCACAATATGATATCAGAGCTATCAAAGACTCTGACATGTGTGTATGCATTTGAAGGAGAAGACTATTTGATCAGCGTGGACATTTGAATATTGTTGGAGATTTTGTTTTTCAGTGTGGAAAGGAGACCACTGCTACTGCTGTGTTTGAATTTTGCCTACACATTTGAGTTCTACATGAAGGTTGGTAATCATTGCAAGAAGAGAAGAATTCATAGTTTAAAGAGGACTACTATGTCGAGTTCATTCTCTCCTACTACATCAAGAAATATTCTTCTCTTATAGTGTGGAAAAGTACACCTGCCTGGTGGAAAAGTGCATGAAAACCTTCCTGTGCACTTATCACTTTGTTTTCATGGAAAGGTGAACCTCCTACAGTTTGTCTTCTACTGTTGTTCTAAATCTATTTCACATGTGAAGATATTTTTGCTGCCTACATGAAATCTGGAGAAGAGGGAGATTTGCATGAAGGAGCAAATAGAGTGGAGTTTGGTGTTGAGCACACACTTTGCCTTGCTGTTAGAAATTGCTGCTAAGTGGAAGAATTGTAGAGGAGTGGCCTGCATGTAATTGTGTGAAGACTTGCATGCAAATAACGTGAAATTTAGAGTGTATCACTTGTTACTGCATAGAGGAATAGGCCAGCTACCTATGTGAAGAGGTAGAGTGGTACAAGGAGAGGAAAATTTTTCTTTGTATAGCCTAAAAGTTAAAAAAAAGGCTATATATTGCATGGTGATGAAGCCTCTATAACGTATTGAAACATCTCTCTAATAGTCAACGCCGCATGATGAGCGTGACTGACACAATCGAGACTGCATAAAAGCTGCAACCTCGACTCACAAGCTAGAGAACACCGTGAAGAAGCTCTTGAGAGCTCTTGGTTCTACTTTGCATTGCTCAAAGAGCTTTGAAACAGTGGCAATCTAGTCTTCGATGAGCTAGTTGAAGAGGAATTCTTGAATATTTCCTTTTTGACATTAGCTACAAAGCAAGGTGAGTACAGGAAATAATTTGAAGCCGGGTATGACACCGACTATGAAGATAAATAAGAATTACCCACAATCAGTTGTCGTATCACACACGTGAGTATCGAGAGCATCTACGAGCTAGTACTTCTCATATGTGTAGTAAAAGTTGTAATAACTCTTGAAATAAATAATAAAATTCTTTTATTACAATGTCTACTCCAAGTTGCTTCTTTTTTATGCTTAGTTTCTTAAAGGGCTCAATTTTTTGGCCTCAAAAACAAACATGAGGACAATTCTTCAGTTGTAAAGGATTATGGGGCATTGTCACAGGGTCTATTGCCCCAATCCCACATACCCCTGATGAATTAATAAAGTATGATATGGGTAGTACCAAAGCATTGATGTTATAATGCTCAGTATCAGTGATGAGTGCAACCACATGTTTGAAATACGGAGAAACCAAAGGAGGCCTGATATAAGTTGGCAACTATTTATGAAGAAAAAAAATTAGACGAAGATAACTCCATCTTCGTTAAAGCTCTTCACACCCTATCTATGGCGTCAGATGAGAAAGTGGAGGAGTTCTTAGGTCACATTGGATGAGTAGCAATGAGAGTTAATTAGCATTCCAATGAAATGGGGAACAAAAAACTTTCTCCATGCTGATCACTTGAGAGCACTCCCTTCATATTCTGATTGGTTGTTACGACCTGAATTCTCTAACAAAATAGTGGAATTTTTGAAGAACTAATGAATTTTCTGTAGCAGGAAGAGGCCATTAATTCAGCTCAGGAGGAGACTCAGGATAAATCCTTTTTCTCAAAGCCATACCATGGCCAGAAGAATCGGAAGGGTCCCCCAGAGAGAAGTCTACTCAAGCTTAACCAAATCAACAACAGAAAGATTAAAATTCAAAGAGGTGGTGTCACATTTGCAGAACCAACACTCACGACACTGATCACTGCTGGTACAATAGCTTGAAACAAGGGTCTTTAAGTCAAACAATCACATCAGGGCATGGATTTTTCAAAATTCTAAATGACGTCCCAACTGGAGAAATTAGAAGAAGGGACATATCGCAGCCCAACAAGATGATGAATCTGATTAGGAGACATCAAAATGAGCTCATTGTGTTAAGAACCTTGTACTTTTCTCTCAAACATCTCAGCCCATGTAGAAATTCTTGTTGATAGAATCTGGTGCAAGCAAGCATATGTTAGGTGACAAGAAGTTTTTGATTCACTACACAAACACCAACTGAGATTGAGTTAAGATAGTAGATGAAAAAGAGTACGTTGTAGAAGGAATAGGAAATGTCACCATTCCTCTGGGACCATGAAAATGTACACTTACAAAGGTACTATATGTTCTGGCTTGACTAGCAACCTCTTGTCAGTTACTCAGCTCTTGAAATCATCACCTTAAGGTAGAATTTCTTGTCCAAAATGGCATTAAATCATGCTTAATCTCTAACAAGGTACGGTTCTTGCTAGAGCATTTGTAAAAGATAAGTTATTTTTTTAGATAATGTTTCATCTTTTGCAGTAGCTTTATCTGCATCTTCAGTACAATCAACTTCCCTCTAACATTTTAGATATGGACACTTGTCAGTTAGTTCATTACACCAGATGAGTTCAAAAGAAATGGTCCATGGACTACCTAAATTGTCCAGTTCCTTGCCTATTCACCCTGGCTGTCTTGTAGGAAAAAAACACAGAGATCCATTTCAGGTGAGCAGCTTTCATTGTAAGAAGTGTTTGGAGAGTTCATACCGATCTGAATGGCCCATTGCCTACTTCATTTTCAGGATACAAGTACTTCCATTGTTCATGGATGACCACTCTCGCAAGATGTTGGTATATTTCCTAAATAAGAAAAGTGAGGCTCTTCAACATTTCCAGAACTTCTATCATCGTGTTGTGAAAGAGACCGGACAACCCACTTCTTCTACTTCACTCAGATTGAGGGGGGAATTTCACATCAAAGAAGTTTTTGGCCTTCCTAAATCAACAAGGTGTTAAGCAGAACCTGACTACTCCATACAAACCCAAGCAAAATGGCATTGTTGAGTGTCGCAATCGCACAGTGATGGAGATGGCTCACTACATGCTAACAACAACAAAGCTAGAGGAGTGCTATTGGGCTGAAGCAGTACAGAACAACTGTATATCTTCTCAATGGGCACCGAAAAATTCTACAAAATAAAATTCCATAAGAGGTATGGAGTGGTAGAAATCCATCAATTTCTCATTTACGAGTATTTGGTTGCACAACATATATACATGTCCCAGCTCAGAAGAGAAATAAAGGTTGCGCCAAAGTCACTCCCGTGCATCCTACTTGGCTATAAACACTACCTCAAAAGCATATTGTCTAATGGATCATGAGAAAAAGAAAATATATGAGAGTTGGGATGTGGTTTGTGATGAGTCATACTTTGACTCAATAGTATCAATAGATAATCCACTTCCAACCACCTCTCACCGACTAGTCTCCGAATCAGATGATCAGCCAAAGAGACTACTACTCAGAGAAAAAGAAAGAAATGTTTCTAGGAGAGCTATTTTTTGACCTTGGAGAACTGGAGAATGTGACTCCACATCAATTCACATGGCAATGACATAGTTCTTCTCAAAAGCAAGCCAAGTTCTCATCTGAAGTGGGTACAAAGCACCTTCAAGGACTCACATTTGTAACAAATCCTAGATACATCATCCAGAGTCAAAATAAGGAGTCAAACATGAAATGAGGTAAACTTTACACTCATGAGTTCACTGATTAATAGCTCCGATCCTGATAATGTTTGTGAAGAACTCAGTCAACCTCAGTGGATGGAAGCCATGGATACATTATATGATCGCTCATGAAAAATTAGACATGGGAAACTTGTCAATCTGCCTACATGAAAGAAACCCATAGGCTGCAAATGGGTTTTCAAGACAAAAATATAAGGCAGATAGATCCATCGACAAACATAAAGCACAACTTGTAGCAAAAGGGTATGCTAAAAAGAGAGGGCATCGACTATGAAGAAACCTTTGCACCCACTGTGAAGATGAAAACCATTAGAGTAGTTTGCGCACTTGCAGCACAGAAAGGATGGAGACTTCAATAGATGGACACAAAGAGTGCTTTCCTTTAAATGGTGATCTGAAAGAAGAAGTTACATGACCCAACCTAAAGGATTTGTTGATGAAGAGCATCCTAAGAAGGTATGTCATCTCTTCAAATCATTGTATGGACTGAAAACAAGCTCCAAGGGCATGTATATCAAGATCAATGATCACCTTTGTAGCCATGGGTTCACTCATGCCCCTTAAGATTCCAATTTTTATAATACGAAGGTTTGAAAAGAAATTGTCTTTCTGGTTGTGTAATGTAGATGATCTTGTGATCAATGGAAGTTCAGAAGATTAGGTTGATATTATAAGGAATGATCTGAAAGAACATTCAAACATGATAGATGTGGGGCTACTACATTACTATCTGTTTTGGAAATATGGAAAAAGGAGCCTCACATTTTTTTCTCCCAGATAAAGTACGCCAAGACACTCCTGGAAAAGTATGGAATGTCTGATTGTAAACATATATCCACTCCCATGGAGAATGGCCTCCAAATTTCAAGATTCCAGGACTCACCTTAAGTAGATGCTACTCTCTACAAGAAATTTATTGGAGGGCTCATCTATTTGACATATACCAAACCAGATCTATGCTATGCTGTCAACTATCTTTCCAGGTTCATGCAGGAGCTGAAGAAATGTCGTTGGATTACATCAAAGCATGTTTTGAGATATTTATGAGGAAAAAATGATTATGGTATGAAATATAAGAAGAATGATCAATTCTTCTTACAAGGATATGTCGACTCAGACCACACCGGATCTGTTGATGACATGAAGTCAACTACATGATATATATTTCATCTCAAATCTAGACCTATCTTATGGATAAGAAAGAAGCAAAATATTTTTTCTATCTCATCCACAGAGGTTGAATATCATGCCACACAAGGATCTGTGTGTGAAGTGATATGCTCTCAAATGAAAAGAAACTACATTGATCACTACACAACGCCACAAGGGCTCCAATAAAAGAAACTCAACAACACACAAGACACTTACATAAGTCATCGACTCACATAGACACATGATACCACCATATACATGTCGATACAACACTTTCTCCAATGAAAAAATGCTAACAATAACCAAACCACAAGAAAAGGGACTCAAGGATTAGAAAACCCACAACACATCGTTGTCATGAACAAGTTGAGCAACATGAAGAAGACACAGACATTTGTGGGGGATTTCTGTGTAGGATGGGAAGTAATGATTTCATAAAAATATTTTACCAACATTTCTCTGCACTTTCCCACGCTCCTGCCTCTACTCTTCCATGCTCTTATACCACTGTAGGAAAAGGAGAAATGTGGAAATGGGTAAGTGCACAAAGTTGGTGGAAAATTCCGTGGACATAAAAACCCAAAATTTAGAAACCACGATAATGGTTTATATACCAAGATCACAGTTCCTAAATTTTAGGTTCGGTAATAACCGAACCTAAAACCATGATTGCGGAACTCTAGACAAAAAAATCAGTCCTGTGAGTCCTATTTTCCCATTTTCATTTCAAACCATGATTTATCCTAGACGTTTTTCACTTGAGCTTTGAATACCACCTCAAAATTGCTCATACGGACTTCTAGATCATGTTATATTTTCATGGGTTTTTTGAAATGTTTATTTATGTATACAATTTACTTGTTTTGTCAGTTGGTCAGGAAGCTCGAAATCCTGCAAATTGTCAAAACATTCCTCAAAACCCTCTGAACATTCCTCAAAACCCTCCTCCAAACATATATCTACCTCCTGTGGCTCCTTCTGTCCCCACTGAACCAGTAGGAACACAAGATAATATCATTGGAAGAATCTGAGAAAATAAAATTTTCATTGAGAACCTTATTCAGACTATAAGAAAAAATCATGCCACAAATCCATCCCTCATGACTTTAGCCATCACATTGCAAACATTGATTAGCGAAGTTGACTCTGCAACCAACCAAATATATAGATCCAGTGCCCCCCCCCCCCCCCCTCCCCCCCCCCCCCCGCAGTTACTTGCAAATAGTTCCCAATCCATTGTGCCCACGATGACGGAATAAAAACAATTTTTGGGACCGATGGTGGATGGTTTTTTATTATTGACCATGCAAACAACAATGAGGTTCCTCCTTATTTTTGAATAAATTATATTGCAAGTTCGTGTTTAATGAGGTTCCCGAATTATTTTGACTTTTATGACATTTTTGGTCGAGGAGGTGGCTCTGCACAGAGTAGACCTGGTGCACACATAGGTCAACCAAGGATCCCCCATGCCCCAAAACCCCCACTTCCTTCAGTTATCCCTCCTACAATGAAGGAGGTTGTGGAGATTGACACACTACATGCATTGAGGGAGCTCACTGACATTTTGACCTAGCATAGTGACCAAATTGTATCTGGTGATGTTGTTGGAGGTGTCAGTTCTAGCGCACCACACCAATGTGGATCATGTGGTGTCGTACGCACTACGGGTGACACATCATTTGTTGGTTCACATGATTTCTTTTCTATAGATGAGATGCTGAGGGATGTTTTTAGAACTGGTGCCACTAATATTGGTCTTTCATAGGTAAATTTCAAATAAATATAAATATTATATATATATAATAGTTTAATTCACATGTTTGATATTTTAATATATATGTATTTGATTGAATGTCATATACATACATGTAAACAACTAATTTTTTATTTTATTTTAAATAGCAAGAGTCAGTGAAGGAAACATCTGGTGTCGACATGCTAGCTACTGCAGTTAGGCGTGTTTCAAACGTAAGTTTCAAGTTACACAAATTGACATTTTTAATTTCATTTGATTGCAATAGATTATTATTATAATGTTTCACGTGTATGTTGTACATATTAATATGTTTGTCTTTTATACACAGGAGCCTGGCACATCATCATCTGCTCTCTAAACTTAGGCTACTAGCATTCCTCACATGAGTTTTATGCAGGTTAGTTTCTCTTTACACTTTGTTTCTAATTACATGGAAGTTCACATGGATTACATGCTTTGGACCTCTGTTATGTGGTGCATAGTCATGTAGATTTTAATATTGATTTGTAAATTTTTTTTATAGCTTATGACGACTAGAGAGAATCCTCCATATATGCAGACTGTAGAGGCTGCTGTAGATACTGCCATACGTTCAGCAGATCCACTAACTGAGGTACAATTTTTCAAATTTGTTAAATTTTGGAGGTTCATTATTTCTTATTACTAAAATCTATAATATCAAATTTTGTATGTATGTGAAATATTTAATTTGAAAATTATTTATTTATATGTAGCTTACCCCTCGTGTGTCTACTATTGTCCCTGCAATGCGTTAAGAACAAATTGATAGGGATCGTGACATTGTGGTAAGATTTCACATGCATTTTAACTAAATTGTACAAATTTCTAAATTTTGAATGTATTCTAAAATTTTGGGTGTTAAAAACTTGTTGTTTATGAATGGGTAGGTTAGGTTGCAAGCGTGCTTAGAGATGCCTAGGACCACTACATCCCCAGGTCATGGACGTGTTACTTCTAGTAGGGTGAAGAGAGGGAAGATGTTTCATGAGTAGATTCATAGTCCACCTGGAGGTACATAGATATATATATATGGGCCATCTAGTCCTAGTGAACATGTTTCTTCATATAGTCCATTGTATATTATATAGCCTTTTGTGACCGCATATGGTCCTATATACATTATGAAACACTTAGTTCGAGATGTACACATGTTATGAACTTACATATTTTTAGAGACGTGCATCTGGAGCACACTTTGTTTGATTCTTATATATCTATGTGTGTTGGTTTTCATAATGATATTACTTCTATATTTTTGATTCGATTTCATTGCATGTATGATATCCTTATATGTATGTTTTCATAACCATTTATTAGCTCTAGATATGTATGTTTGATTAAAAATTAAAAAAAACCTTTACTACTCCTTGGGGGAACTATGTTTATATTAGGATACCCTTTGGTCTGATGAATGCTAGAGCCACCTTTCAAACAACAATGGATGTTGCTTTTTCTGGTTACATCAACAAGTTTATTGAAGTGTATCAGGATGATGTAACTATATTTTCTAGAAAGAGAGGTGATCACCTGCTGCCCTTGGAGAAATGCTGATAAGATGTAGAGAGTATGGCATTTCACTTAATCCAAAGAAGTTCCATTTTGGAGGGTAAAAGGAAAAGTTTCTTGGTCACATAATGTCACAAGAGGGAGTGATGATTGATCCTAAAAGAGTAGAGTTCATTAGCAAAGTCCTAATTCCAAGAACCAAAAAAGGAATTCAGTCCTTCTTTGGGAAAATAAATTTCATCAAAAGGTTCATATTAAACTTTGCTGAGATAACCATTCCAATCACATCTATGATGAAGAAAGACCATGTCATCAAATAGGAGGAGGCTGCCATCGAAGATTTCAATGGGATTAAGGAGTTACTAAAGCATGCACCTGTTCTGATAGCTCCAGATTATAAGAAGCGTTTCTAACTGTTTTCCTTTGCTTCAGAGAACACTATTTCTTCTGTCCTACTACAAAAGGATGATGAAGGAGCTGAGAGGCCTATTTCCTTTTTCAGTAATTCCTTGTAGGAGGCTGAGATGAAGTACACTATCATGGAAAATCAAGCATTTACCTCGGTAAAAGCAACAAAGGTTTTCAAGCCTTATATTCTAAGTTCTAAAATTCTTTTTTATGTTCCCCACACCATCGTCACGAATATCTTATCAGAGATGGAAGTCTCAAGAAAGAGGTGTAGGTGGGTGAACAAGTTGCAATAATATGACATGGACATCTAAAGCACGAAGCTGGTGAGATGTTTGGGCTTGGCTAAGCTTATGGCAGGGAGCAACTTACAAACTATTCAGGTAAATGAGGTAGAAGAAGGTAGGGTAGATGTTTTTCAAACATTGATGAATTTTGAGTGGTATAAAGATTTAATCTTTTATCTTAGACATTTGAGCTTCCCTCGACACTTAAGTAAGACCCAAAAGAGAGCCCTTAAGTTGACCTCCCAAAAATATGTCATCAATGATTATGGGTTAGCTTGGAAGAACCCAGAGGGAGTCCTCTTAAGGTGCATTACTGAAGAAGAAGCCCCCAAGATTATTGCTGATCTCCATGGAGGAGTTTGTGGGGGGCACTTTGTTGCAAGAGTCACAACACAAAAGATCCTGAGGGCTGGCTATTGGTGGCCAAATCTCTTCAAGGATAAAACCTTGTTGGTTAGAAGATGTGAAATTTGTCAGCGCTTCTTTGGAAGAACGAAAGTTTCAAGCTCCCTTCCTTTACAGCCTGTCTCAATTGAAGCTCCATTCAAGCAATGGGGAATGTATTTCTTTGGTGAAATTTTAGACCCTTCAAGTGCTGGCTATAAGTGGATCCTTGTGGAAACTTATTATTTTACTAACTAGGGTGAAGCAATCCCCACCAGGAAGGCAACACACCAAGTTGTCATGGATTTTGTGCTAAACAACATCATCTGCAAGTTTGGGGTGCCAGTCAAGATTATTGCTGACAATGCCATGAGATTTAGAGGTAAAAATTTGGTGATAATGTGTAAGGAGTATGAGATCAACCTGACATATGCCTCTAATTACAATGCCCAAGCAAAAGGACAGGCTGAGTCCAGTAACAAAAATTTGTTGAAGATCATCAGAAGATCACTGGAGTAGAACAAGAGAAAGTGGGGTTGAAAAGTTGAAGTTTGTTGTTTGGGCAGATAGGATCACTATCAAGAGGGTGACTATAAAGAGTCCATTTGAGTTGGTATATAGAACTCAGGCCCTGCTGCCTCTACATATGCAATTGAAAGGAATGATAACCAGATTGTACCAAGCCAAGAACACAGATGCTAATCAAACACCACGATCTATAAGATGAAAGAAATTCACCAGAATAACTTTACATAAACATTTGCAAATAAATGATAAGCAATATCATACATTATTATGGAACTCAATGCAATACATTGAGAATGGGCCTTTCTTATATAAGTAAGGAATAACAATCTAAGAACCAGTCAAGGTTGTAGATCAAGCCATAAATAAAGGAAATAACTAGTCATCAAAGAACTAGTCAAGACCATAGATTTAGGAGAGAACTAGACATCAAGGATCTAGTTAATACAGTAGATCAAGGAAAGAACTAGTCAATACCATAGATCAAGGAAAGAACTATACCTAACAACTAAATAATATCTCCTAATATCTAAATAAGATAAAATAAATATCCACAAACATAAGTGGGTGAGGATAAATACAATAAAGGTAAATAAAGTACCTAGGTGAACATGAGCTAAGGTAACTACCTACTCTAACACCCCCCCTCAAGTGAAGCTAGGGGCCAAAATAGAAGTGGCATGTCCACAGTATGAGTCCCGAAAAATGGGCCATATGAGGTACTCATGTACAATAACTAAGAAAAAGGGACACCTCAAGGTACCCAAAACCAGTAACAACAAAGTAAAGAGAGTAAAGACCCGCTCCAAGGCATCCCAAGAATCTCGGCTAAAAAAAAATCATACAATGCTGAAGAAGTTTGGTGAACACTGTGGTCTGAATCCACTACTTGATCTAAAACTCAAAAACAAATGACACTGGGCTCCACACAAATAGCTCCATACAAAGAGACTGTCAACGGAGTGATGTCGAAAGTGCAATTAAACATCAAACATAATTCGATCAAGTGGTACAAATAGGTGTGCCACGATCCAAGAACAATAACCAAAGCAACAAGGCAAGGACACAAAATCCAGTGTCACGATCCAAGAAAAGCCAAGGTAACAAGGAAAGGACACAAAACTTGAAGAAGCAGGGTCAACACCACACCCTCCCATACTACTGAATGGGTGGAGTGGCGCTACAAATCTATATGAGTTGTCAAAAAAACTACTCAAACACTGAAAAACTAACACTGGGCTCCACCAGAATAGCTCCCCCACAAGAGAGACTGTCAACATGCCACAAGTGTCAAAAATACAGATACAAAATCTCTCAATAAACAAGAGAGATACACTACACTTGCTAAAGAAAAATGCTCAAAACAAGAAGCATCACAATGCAGAATGTATGGAAAGTGGAGCAAGAGGCTAAATGGTGGAGGAGCCATGCCTGTAGAGTCCTCTCAATGAATTCCTATGTCGTCTCCACGAGTGATCAGATATCCACCCCAAATCAACACGGATAGATGAAGAAGATGCCTACATATGACTTGGTGCAAAATGCACAATGTGTGCATGCAAAAGAACATCAGAATGTGTGTCAGGTTGATCATGTCTAACAACTGAAATCTCAGGTTTCTCAACCCTGAGTGAAGATGTAGAACTCATGTGTTGCTCAGGATCCTCAGAAAGAGTCGAGCGAACACAAAAATGAGCTTTATCAATGTGTGATCCCAATGAAGTATCTGCTCGAAAACCAATGTCATGATAAGAATTCCACTTCACATGTAGAATAGAGGAAATAATACCCTATGAATGTCTGCCAATGACTCCTCTAGTGAGACCCATAGAATGGAGCATGTGAGAACTTAATGCAGTGGTATGCTTCTTATAAAAGCCATGCAACTGAGCAGAAGTAGAATACACAACATGTGGTACTGTAATAGGCACAGATGTGGAAGAGCATGCAATAACAAGCCTCATAGGTTTATAAGCATCAAAAATAGGTTCAGGCTAAAAGACTGGTAGATCAATGTTAGCGGGTATAAGAGCAACAACTACAAGTGGACTAGGAGCATGGATATGGTTGTCCACAATATGATGGTGATGTTGTAGGCTAGCAAGTTTGTTCTACAGGGAGTGTATTATTGTCTCCTTATCATGAATGAGTGATTGTAGAAGACAATTTCACTTCTTGAGCGATCTATTTTCTTCCAAAAATTTTATAATATCCTCTTGAAGTCCACATACTTCAAAGAAAAACATATCATTCTCAGAATCCATGATAGGTACAAACTATAACTCCCAAAAATTTAGGATGTCGGGCTCATCCGAAATTGCATCCACGATTGATTACAACACTCCTCCATATTTGGCACTTTATAATTATAGTGCAAGTCTCAAAATAAATAACTCCAATGGAAAGAGCATGAGAAAACAAGCACTTTTACAAAAAAAACGGCACTCAAAACCGAGTTACCGATCAAAAGTTACAAGTTTTTTACTATTTTTCTCTGTTATTTATTGTAGGTTCCACTAAAACAAAGTAAAATGTTATTACGTTCATCACAGAAATAAAATTAAAGGGGGCTGAAGTTAAGCACCTACTAGTATGAATCACAAGTAATAAGCCCTCATACGACCATACCATATGACCAAGGGCTAAGGATTTTAATCAAATTATTGAGCTTGATGAAGAGAGAAGGGCATCCCACCAGAGGCATGTAAAGTTCAGAGAGAAATTGAAGAAGTTATTTCACAAAAAGGTCACTCCTAGAGATTTCAATGTTGGAGATCTCATGTTGTTATGGGATAGCAGACATAAGGATAAGGGCAAGCATGGAAAATTTGAATCATTGTGGATGGGCCCTTACTCCAAAGATATCAGGATTGGTGAGTAGACCTTCTTCCTCAAGGACTTAGATGGTGAAATTCTCGAGTTTCCTATTAATGGAATACATTTGAAGACTTTCTTGGATTGATTCCTCTGAAATCAAAGCATAAATATCATGTACAGTGTATACTTTGTTGTTTGTTATCTGTCTTTTGTGTGTTTTTTGGATTGTTCTGGTCTTCTATGACCTATTTTTTCCAGGTTTCTCCATTTGTTTTTTAAGATGGCCATGTTTCCCTACTCTACATGATAACTCTTTTTCCCAATGGATATTTTTGGCACTTGGTTTACCTTGTTCTTGTGGCACTCACAGGGAGTTTCCATCCCCGATTCAAAGACCGATATTGGTGCGCAAATAGTCTCGCCCCAAGTTTGCCTTTGAAAATCTATCAATTTATAGCGTCTAACACTTTCATTTTCCCCGTGTTGTGGCCTGGTTAATATATATTTCCATTTTTAATTTGGTTCCTTGGTCATGGATCATTTATGGGTCCATGGGTTTGCTCCTTGTTTCTTTGTTCCTCTGAAAAAGTCCTAAAAAAACTCAGGTTTTATCATACCTTTCGGTCTCCATAGTCAGGATTTGTCTTCCTTATCTTTTTTCCCTAAATACTTGAAGAAAATGAGTGGATGTATCTTTGAAAAACATATCTGAGCCTTGTAAACATTTCTAAACTCTTTGTCCTTGAAGAAATTTCATTTTCTAGCTCAGATGATTGTTTTCTATATTTTATGGTTTGACAAGCATTTTCTCCAAGTCAAATTTGCATCATTGCATTGACAGGGGATGTCGAATCTTTTGGTTGGTCAGGGGATGATGGGTGAATGCTTTAATACTTATCACTTTTTTTCCTTTTTGGTGAAAAGGCAAAATTGGTCCTGTTGGGCCTCACTTGTATCTAATTGGTTCTTTTGGTGCTTACGTGGCTTTCTTCCAATTAGATGGGTTGTGGCAGGTCTATTTTTCAACTTGTTCTTCTATGGATACTTTGGAAAAAAGTTTGAACTCGCCCTGCGGCCATGCTAGGCACTGATTGGAGCAAATTTAAGGGCAGGGAAAAAGTCTCACTTTGACCCCACAGGAGGACACGTGGAAGGTTTCACTTTTTTCAAGGATGGAGCTGTGGGAAAAACTTGGAAAATTTTCCATTTTCCGAAAGGGGAGTGAAATGTCATAATTTGGCTACGGTCCCACTAGGGCCTACCTTAGGACACGTGTCAGGCTCATTTCCCGAGGGAAGAGATGTAGAGAAAAATATGAAATTTTCCCAAAATTTGTAAAAATTTAGAGGAAGCCCCAGGGTCCATTTTTAAGTTTCGATCTTCCACGTGGATGACCCAAATTCAAAGAAAAGATCAACAGCAGTTGAGATTCGAAATATGATTTTCCCTCCATTTTTCTGCAACACGTCTGGAAGTGTGAGTTTTCATGATTCTTTTGTTTTCTCTACATGCCAAACAGAGAAGTAAGTTAATGTTGATATCTAAAGTTTGGTGGGAAGATCTGGAAGGTGTCTTTCACCATTAAAATGGTCTAACTTTCGTGCCCGATCATATTTTCTATTTTTCTTCTCCAAAGCACGCAAAGAGCCAGATTTGAGAGATCATGGGTGGAAGTAGTTGGAAAATTAAAGGAAGAGTCATCTCCTAGAGCAAGGAGTTGAATGCGGGAGGCATTCGATGAAATATGCCCCCTCGAGAACCTGGAGACATTTTGCAGATTTGATTATGAGAATAATGAAAGAATCATGGCCAACATTGGTGCATTAAACATTTTTGTCTTTTGGGGAGAAGGGGCCTCCATTGTAAATGTTATAATAGCACAAATTTTCCTGACAAATGGTTGGGGAGTTTTTTTGAAAAGTCATAGAATGATTTTTTTAGCAAAAAAAATGTTAACAGAGCCCATCCATTTTGAGAATCCATCTAAGAATCTTGTATATCTCTCTTTATATCAAATTCAATTATGTCAAGGTGGTTGCAAGTGTATAACCATTGACAAGCTTTGAGATTGTTATGGAAACTTTCCCTTGCTGATAAATTTGATTAGAATTGAATTATTTTGTGTTAATCTTGAGTAAAATGTATTTATGTCATCTCTTAATCCATGCAAGTAGTTTTTCTTGTTTCTGTTGCAATCTTGTACCAATATCTAGTCCAATCACACAGGTATCAGTCCTTGTGATATTTTAGTGGCATCTGTAATCTCATTTCTCAAAATATCCTTCATCTGGGATTGAGACAAACGATTTAAAATCACTTTTCTTTCATTTTTTGATAGAGATTGTCTGTAAGCCTCTGGGTGTACCTCGGGTGTGGTTTGATTTGAATCTTAGTTCTTTATTGTTTTTTCTAACTCGAGCCTTCGTGGTAGAATCCCATAGGTTGTGTGAAAGAGTGCTAAGTTGGGCCTCCATTTAGGCACATATTCTAGTTGAAGAGACATTTCTAACTTTTGTGGAATTTCGTTGGCTAAAATCCCTCCATTTTTCATAAGCTCTCTAGAATTTGGTGAGTCAAGTTCATCCTGTCTCCCCTCCCACTAAAATTTATTTAAAAAACATCCAATCCCATCAACACTACCCCTGTTTTTCTCTGTATACCCACACAAGACAAAAATCCATTTGCCAAAGTATGCAGGATAAATCAGGGTCTCAAATGTCTTTAGTAACCTTTGCATTGTTGTGAAAGTATCTCCATGATCTGGAAGTGACAACTTGTGAGAGTCAGATCTGGTATGTTGATCATATTTTCCCCAAGGTATTCTCTACAAAATAAGGGTACTTGTATCTCCTTTTTTATAACAAAGGTTAAAAAATAGGTTCTCTTACCTTCGTTGAAAGGAACAACCTAAAATATTTAGGATAAGATCATATCCTTGTAAGGTGCTACCCATCTCTCCACAAATCCAAGTAACAAAGGGACAGTCAGACCTCCTCCCTGGTTACAAAACGACATATATTTATGATCTGGCTACCTCTAAGCTCCATAATGAATCAGTGTTGATGCTTGGTATCAAAAGGAGAACAAATTTGGGTACCAACATGTTGCATAGTTGTGCTTAGCTGATTTGAATTGCTTTCATTGGGATAAAGCTTGTTGTTTTGGAACTTAGAACAACTCCATCATGGAGAGGTGGAGCTTGAATCTTGAAATGCTCTTCTTTTATGAATGTAGGTGTTAATGTCTGAATGTTTTGGTATTTTTGTGGGTTGTTGGGTAGATGGCCTAGGAATGGTGTAGGAGAAGACTATGGGGTTATTTTTTTGGAGGCACAATTGTGTTTTAGGGAAGTATAAGAGTGGAGGGAGTTGGGATTTAGGTTCCACCTTACAAATAAATAGCTTGCATTCTTTACTCGTCATGGGGTGCCATAAGAGGTTGGGGAGCTAAGGAATGTGAGGAATAAGGGTACTTGGGGGAGTCATAAGGGCATGTCAGGGGCTTTGAAATGATATGTATATGTATATGTATATATATATATATATACTGAGATATATATATATATAATATATATGTATGTATGTTATATATATGTATGTATTTCATTTATGTATATCATGTATTTATGTATTTCTATATATATTATTTATGTATTTATTTATCTATATATAGTATCTTAGATATATATATATACATATATCCTATTATATATACATATTCCCTCTCTCTACTCCATATATACATCTACATACATCCACCCTACACTATCTCTCCTCGCCTCCATACCTATCATCTCCCTATCCCATATATCCTATCTATATCTCTCCCTATCCCTCTCCCTTTCCCTCTCCCTCCTCTTTCCTCTCTACTCTCTATCTTTCTTTTCTTTCTTATCTTTCTTTCTTTCTTTCTTTACTCTCTCTCCTTTGTGTTTTTTTTTTTTTTTGTGTGTGTATGTACATATGTTGGTGGTTTTTCTTCAGGTGGTGATACCCATTTCCCTGTTGGGAGGCATAAAGAAACATCCCCCATAGTTTTTTGCTCCTTTGGCTTGCTTGAGGAAGCCTTAGTATTGTTTTTCATGTTTTAATGTAGTTGTAGAACTACATTATGTTTTGGACTATGTTCTTAATGTGATTATGTTGTTTTTGTGGTTGTCAAAGCCTATTTTTGCCATGAGTTGGATCACATATTTTATTGCATTGTGGTTGGGGCTCGAGGGTAAATGAAGAAGGATGGATTATCCTCTTCATTTGATGTCTTGGTTGGGTGGAGAGCGTTGCCTTTCCCTTACTCTTATTATGATCAAATTGGAAGAATGAGAAATCTGCATGTTGTTGCTGTGGAGCTGAGATAAAGATAGTTTAAATGTCCCTTGTGAAATGAAATATTAATGTAACCTTTCCCACTTGAAGTGGATGAACTTGTATATATTTGTAATAGCAAGATGTTGGAGTGTTTAGGCAAGTGTAAATTGGAATGTGAAAGAATGATACATACGTTGTATGCTATATTTTGCAATCAAATAAAAATGAAGTTGTAAGAGTTTCATTTGAATTAATGGAAGTAGTTTTGTCTTCTCCATTTGATATTATTCCATTGGAAATCTGTATTTAACATGCTCTATGAAATCCCTATTTGGAAAATGGAAAAGTGAAACACATGAGAAGAAAATGTACTATTCTTCCTTGTATATAATATATGATTTTTGAAAGAATAAAAGAAGGAAGTTGTAAAGTTTTCTTTTGAAATAAATAAAGGATTGCATAACCTTCCTCAAATTTTATCATTTTATTGAATTTAATCATCTAGATGTGAGTTGCAATCTTTTTTTGAAAGGAAGAAATGCATATAAAGGAAGTGTAATACTCTGTCTTTTGAAATATGTTAAATTTGAATCAGAGATGTATTTTAGTTTTTGAAATAGATGAATTGAATCAAATAAATGTGTTAGATTAGAATTGGAACATATTATAATACTTGGAAGAAGAAAATGACAAATAAACCCTTTAAAAAATTGATCCATGTCTTGTATTTTCAAACTGACAATTATTAATCCAAAATGCACAACCGAACCTGCAACAATGAAATAACAAATTAAACAATTAAATTGAAGTATTTTTCCCTAAACGAATCCAATTAGACAAAAATACTTACAAGAAATCTTTCAAAACCTGGTGAAATTGAGTTCAAAGCTTTCACAGTTGTTATGCTGTCAAAATTGTAAAATTTCGAATTGGAATTCAATAAAATAGATCTACCTCACAAACTTATCCTAAATCCGCCTAAGACCGATTCTCCATGTCTATTTGAAAAATTGTGAGAGGAAGAAGATCAAATTGAACAAATTTACCAAGTTAAAATTTACCAGTTTGCACTGTAAAAGCCTGCAGATTGTTTCTTGAAATTGACCCTTACACTTTATCAAAATAAAAATTAACGATCCCTTAGTAAAGAGGACGTTGAGATCTTTCCATAAATTCCTCGTTTTCACAAAACCAAGACCTCTATCAAAATTTATGGCCTTATGATTTTTTTTCTTCATTGGTGTTAAAAAAAATAAAAAAATTGAGAAAACATTTTCTTAGCGGGCCCGTGGGCTTGAATTTTAGTCTTAGTACTTCAAAAAAAATTGAGGAAAATTTTCATAATTTTTCCTGCTGACCCATAGCTAATCAGAGGCTGGCCACATGCACCACAAGGTATCGGTGGAGGGGTGGACCCCTTTTAAGCTTAGCACTCCAAGAATTTTTTTGGAAAATTTTCCCTGTCGGGCCGCAAACCAATCCATGTGATGCCACGTGGCATAACGAGGCATCGATAGAGGAGCAGATCCTTATTTTACTTTTACGTTTCAAAAAATTTTGGGAAAATTTTTCAAATATTCCCTGCCACCCGCTGACCCGCAGCCAATCAGGATCCACCATGTGGCATCGCGAGGTGTCGTCGGAGGCGCAGGTGAATGCTACCCTCTTAGCCCTTCAGGGCGTTAAATTAATTTTCCCCCCACTGCCACACCTTCTCTGTGCTGACTTGGGAGGCACTATGTGTCCCTTACGGACTTACGGGAGCATTGGCACAAAGTTGGCTTTTGCCCCACCTGGGAATTTTTTTTAATTAGATTTCTCCCAATGCCCCACTCTCCCCGCGCTAACTTTAAGGGGGGTGCCATGTGTCCCTAGTGGACTTGTGGACCCCACGGGTGCACGGGCACAAATTTATTTTTTCCTCGCAAGTGAAAATTTTCAAAAAAGTCTCCCATGGCCCGCCAACCTGCCCTGGGGAAATTTTCAATCCCTTGGGCCCGTAGGCCCCCGTCTTAGAGAAAATTTTCAACCCCAAGGCCCATCGGCCCATAACTCAAAAATATTGAGGAGTTAGGAGGGACTTATTTATATCAATGGAAAGGTGAGGAAATTTTCTATCTAATGGAAGAAATTAAGGAAATTTGTGAAGAGTTAACTTTTTTTACAGAAAAATCCATTTGAACCTTTGAGCCTCTTAGAGAGTGGATATGGTGAGGAATTCACCCTCTGAACCAATGAATCTTCTAACCTTAAATTTGGACCTTATGACCTCTAATAATTGTTAATAAAAATAAACGATATACTCTATTGGATAGAATTGTTCTGGTCGGAACTATTAGTGACAATGTTGTTCTTGTAAACCTTTGTAGATTTTTTAATAAAAAAAAATTATTCCATAATTTTTCGTAATTATCCTAGTTGTCTTAGGTCTCAAGTGGGGTTGTTACACACCTTAAAGTCTCCCATGCATAACTCAAATCCCCTACATAATCTTATCCTCCCTCATGTACCCTTGATACTCACAACATACTATATGCCTCCCTCAAAAAGAAGAAAGAAACATGAAAGAAATGAAAAGCATTCCTGTACAAGGTGGGCACCAACCCAAGCTCCTTCAACAAAAGGTCAAACTTATTCATCCTGAATTAAATCTCCCCATAGTCTCCTTTCACTCCACACTTAGGCAATCTACCCACACCCAGCAAGAATTCCAAAAAAAAACAATACTCAACACAAGCACATAAACACAAAAAAACATAACATAAGAATGGTAAAGATCCTACCTTTCCATAGTATAGCTTGTTCCAAGAGTAAATATCTAAGCTCCTCAAAACCAAGAAAGCATCCACAAGTTCCAACATCCACAAGCACTCTCAAAAATCTTCTTAACTCTCCCAAAAGTTTTAAAAGCACAAATATATGAAGTAACCCCAAACAAGCAAAAGAACTTCAATAAATAGGAAAAGGGAGAGAGGAGGATGATGTGGGCCTCCAAGTAAAGATGCCACACTCATTTCCTCTCCACTCCACATAACCTTGTAAACTCATATTCCACAGAAAAAAAATTAATAATTGGTTGACGAAGAAAAGATAGTTTACTTTACACACACAATCTAAGCCCACACACCCCAAGACAGAAATCAATTAAAAGAAAGGAAGTGCAATAAAGATTTTACCTTTTTATCTTCCCAAAACCCGTAAATGGGTCTAATTGTGACCCCAAACCCATAGGTATGGTGATTGCATAGAAATTTAAGGGTGTGGGACAAGTGGGACTTGTCCCACAAGCTTCCAAAATGGACCTCTAAGGACAAATTTAATTCCATGGAGAGAGTGTACAACACTCTAGATCCAAAGCCAACTCAACTTCCTTACAACACAAAATACAAGAGAAATCTACTCTAATAAAATCTAATTTCCTTTGGTCACATCTTTAATTATTTTAGGAAAAATTCATTAACTTTAATAGACACTTAGACCATTACGATAAAGGGGAAAAACCATACATCAAAATCTAAATAATTAAAAAAGTAAATTACATCACTCAAAGGAAACAATAATAACGGTAATAAAAGGAAAAACTAAAAACAAAAAGACAACACATGACCCATTAGTCACAATTCTCCCTAACCAAATCAGTCTAACACACCACACAATTACATGTTACAATGGTGAACCCTTGTTGAAATTCACTAGAATTCCAATGTAGTGGTCTCTAATCGCCCCAATGTTTGTGTGAATAATTTTACCTACAAAACACATAAATACCTCCTTCAGCATGTGGACACAGTAAAAAAATCTATGATAACTATGAAATATAATTCTCAATCTTCTATATGTGAATCAAATATCCTCTAGGAAATTACAGGTCATTTACAATTCTAGAAAAATTTTATCTACATTTCATCCATGTCAAAATGATCACACATTAATTCCTTATTATGAAGGTGTGTAATCAATATACAAAAAATTATAACATTATGTCAGAAACCTATATAAATACCCATGTCATAGTATATCAAAATCAATTAAAAGGTTTCTAATAATAACATGCATCAATATGAGTCGAAATCAACAACACTCCAGTATCTCTAACATCTAGATCAGGCTAAAACAAAAGCCTATAGTAATACCATAAGTGAGTCAACAGTATCGCAATCAATAAATAAAAAATGTGTCGAAGAAGTGGGCATTCATCATTAATGAGCTTAAACAATTCAACAAATCATCATCCAAATCATCAATCTCTACAGAGAAGATTGTTGAGAATTTTCTAGGAGTTTAGAACGACGATATGAACGGAATGGGATGATATGGTAGGACTAATATGAGATTAGTATTATTATGAGCCTGAGTAGAGGCGAAGTGACTTAAAGGTGGAGGAATGGAAGTTAAATTTTAAAGACTCCCCAACATCATATATAATCAAGATGGTGTTATGGAGAGTTCACCGAGGGAATGAACCATGGAGGTGGAGAGTCCATTTTCCAATACTTAAGGAGTTCAGGATAAATTGTAATAGTATTCTCGACGATCATAGATAAAAATGACACAATTGATGGATAGTGGAAAAGAACAACTTGTGTACCATGGATCCACGTTATTACCAAGGGGCAGATGTATGGCCAATGGAGATATACATTAATAAAAGAGGGTGAGAAGAGTGTGGGGTTTGACTTGCAAACTCTAAAGTGATGTTCAAATACACCTACAAGAGTATTAGTGTCATACCTTGGAAAAATGAAGAGAATTTTCTATTTCACTATTAGAAATATGCAGTTTGCTGAATGTAAAAGCATAAATGAAAAAATATTAGTTTGGAGCATTATCATACATACACGCTTAATTTGGAAATCCTAATTCATGATCCATGATAGAAGAGGAGGGAGAATCATGAGAAACAATCTAGGAGTAATTTCCTTATGAAAATGTTAAGGAATGGTGATATATGAAATGAATGCGTGAGATGAGCTAAAAATACTCGGGAATCATTGCTTTGCCTTTGAATTTAATAGAAGTGAATGACAAATAGAGATTTGTTATTATTTAATGGTTGAATGATATCATAGGGTTTATATGGATGCAAGTTGAGGAAGTTGTGTGCTAACAGGATTGAGGAATAGAGGAAAGAAGATAGAAAGGTTAGAACACAATCTATACTAAGAGGGGGGGTGAATCAATATAATAAAAAAACAGTATCATTTAACATAAAACCATTCATAAAAGTAGAAAACGAATAAGATAAAATAGTCACAAAATACGATTTACATGGAAATCTTTTAGGAGAAAAGCATGAGAAAATACTATTTGGAAGCTACTCTCCCAAATTAGTCACACAATTACTTATTTTTATAAATATTCTAGGTAACACCCTAATGGAGACACCAATTTCCAATGTGGCACCCCAACTCATGGAAGAGAGAAAAAAAAACCAACCCCTGTGCCAAGTACAAATCAACTCATAGAAACACAATCCCCCCATTAATGAGCATGACCTCAAAATGCAAGTTTCCACCTATTGTAGTTTGCGTATCAACCTGTTGATGGCAGTTAGATCATTCTTCATTTTTCTTGTGTCTTCTCACACCATACTACACACATTGTTATTGATTTGACTTGTGTTTTCCTTAAAAAATAGCATGGTAATCCTACTCAAGTTTTCTCTCCTTCCCCTTTATGGATTTCTTGATATTCTTCATGAATTTCTTCTCTATTCCTCTCTCAGTTCATTCTTTATATCTTTAAAAATCGACATCATAATTCGGTGAAACTAGAGAATTTGCAATTTAAATCCCACTTATATAGTACATTCAATCTCATGAAAGGATGTGAATTTTCCAAGAGACTGGCGAGATACATATCAAGATTTGAATTATTCATTTGATTCGTCCTTTGTAGAGTGAAAATTGAATATTGACATTCATGTGAACTCCCTAGACTCCCCTATTTGATTTCGATCCCACGTCATTTCTGCCCCATCACAGAATATTTATAATTTGTGGATAATCCTTGACCCATTCTTTCTCTTCATTCTGCAAAAATACTTGACTCGTTTCTTTCTCTTTATTGCATGGAATGTGGCCTTCAACAACTTCTCTTCATTGCTTGGCAATTCCATGACTTCAATGGCTTCTCCTTCTTATGGCTCAGCATTTTAGACCCGTGAAATCTCTGATGTAAGTTCCTTTAACATATAAGCACCATCAAATGATTTTTTAAACTCACAGAACACTACAAACCCCGATGAACACGACATAATATTTTCTTTTGATGAGCGGCATGCAAAACATCAAATTAAAAATCATCTTTTTCTTAAGTGACACAACTCTTGAAACAGAATGATAGTATTTCTAACTTATGAGATACTAACAACATTATTTTGACATCAATGACAACACTTCCAAAATCGATTCCCTTTGAAATGTAGTAACCAAAACACCTATACGGATCTATAGAAGTATTGTGTGTAGCGAGTGAATGTTGAATAGTAACACGGATAGTTTTTTTGGTTTTTATTTCTACATTCATTAATTTCGAGTGTGTGAAGATGAAAGTGTTTTTAAGTTTTTAGTATTGCGCATATAAAAAGTATAATTTTTAAAAAAGTCTCTTTGGAATGTTTTTCGCAAGCACAACATCATTTCACCACCCTACTATCCTTGTATGGTTACATCTTTCTAGCATAAAGAAATAGATCATAGTTACCAAATGCGGTGGTTAGAACAATAATTTCTTTTTTTTTTCTATTTTTTTATTCTATCGCAGGGCCGATAGGCCTAACATATAACTTCACTCAATGAATTTCGACACCTGTCCTCCAGCCCTTTTCCACAGAGCGGTTGACACATGTAATATTTAGCAATTGACAACTAGCTGGTTCCTGTTCCTAATTAAAAACTAAATCCAATATGGTAATTGAAAGCTAACTGAATGCTAATTGAAAGCTAACTGAATTATTAATAAAAATAAAAAAACTTCAATTGAGAGACAGTTAGAGAACTCCCCGTAAGTAAATACAGCCATGCAATAACTATTTTTCAATAATTTATTAGGTTTGATGTTCGTGTATAGGAGCACTGCATTTTCCAGCGGGACAGTTGTTTTTTTGGCCGCACTTTTTTTAATCTGGTCAGCCTTCATCGCAATCCCCGTCTCTGATGGCGATTTATTTGAAGAATCGGTCATTATTTACTATTAGACAGACACATTTGTATTTATGATCGGCTCCCAGTTTTGTAGAAATGTATTAAAATCTTTTTCTTCCTGATTTATAGATTCAACCAGGGTGTGCAGAAACAAATGGAGGGTTGGTAAAGACAAAGAAAATAAACAATAAAAAGTGGGGAATGGGATTGAAAGCAGAAGGAACAGGAATAGGTGCGGCTTCCCCCGAGACAGGCATTGAAATCTGGTAAGAGTTCATATCATGATAGTATTTTAAATACGGTAAATGAAAAAAAGTTAGATAACTTCCCTCCACCCAAGCATTTTACTGATTTAATTTGTTCATGCAAACTCGGGCTCATTCTTAATTAATAGACAACATCCGCAAATAGTTTTAACCATTTCCCTCTGCTTTGTTTGGGTTTATTTTTATTTTCTTTGGCTTGGCATTTTTGTAACATATTGGGATAGGATGAGATAGAGATTCACAGTCGTAATGCTTAGGAGAAATAGCTTGCACATGCACGAAGTAGATTGAAATGCCTCTGGAGAATAATGTTTTTGTTCTAGTAATGAACATTATTTTTCTTCCTTTCTATTTCTTAGTGATAGTTTTAGAAGAGCTTGCAATCATTAGGATCTGGGAGACCGTAATCGGTTATTTTATCTAAATTTCTTATTATTCCTTGCAAAGGATGTAAATATCCTATTACGAATCCAACTTTTGTCCATACATTGATTTGATTTTAGTTGTCTTGTGAATGATTCTGTAATGTAATGTTTTGTATTTAACTGTTACAGGTCACATTCGTAATGCTTAGAGAAATATTTCCTGTTAGTTTTTTGGAATCACATAAAGATTTGTTATTGTTCCTATTATTTCTAAAGTCTTAGTAGCTTTTAAAAAATGATCTAGCAGATTGTAAATGAAAATTTATGTATCCTTTAAAACAATGTTGTAAATGTACATGGCCATTGAAAGAAGGGCATGGTCCGAATGTGTTTTATATTTCTTTAGAAATGTAATGCTATTCTTTTGAGACATTATAACTATATGAGTATGCCCTTTTATTTGTAAGAAATATTGTTACTATTATACCTTTTCAATACTGAAAAAATACCACTATTCAGCATTTCAATTTTCTTTTTAATAGTATTTTATTGAAATTTGATTCATATATTTTGAAAATGTAGTCTTTGGAGTTAGCGGGCAGTTCATTGTTGGATATACACGCGCAATCCAGGTATTTTCATCATTTATTCTTAGGGATTCAATAATTTGATTATGATATTTTTATATTATACATTGAATTTCATATTCTCTCTATCTGTGAAATCAAAATTCATATTCTTTCTATCTCTGAAATCGAATATTTGTAAATTTATAATTTGAACACATTGATGAATATATATTTGATAGAAAAATTAAGTGTGATGTTTATGAGAAATAATTGTATGTGTATATATATTGTTACATCATTTCCATTGGGGATCATTTGCGGATATTTATCCAACTCGGAATCTAGCATTGCAAGTGCCTTTTTCGATACCGGGAGCTAGGATTTGCAAATGGGATATTTCCTGTTATGCTCTCCTAGCACGTCCAAATTTGGACGTTAGCCCGTGTTTTTGAAGAAGGTTTTTAAAGCAATGTGACAAGGGATTCCCCAATATATGTTGAGCATATGCTTTTTGTGATGATACGGTTTTTCTATAAGAAATGTCAAATGTAAATGTTTGACATTTCTATGAAAAAACTGTGACATCGTATTTTGTGTATGTTTGGCATAATGTTTTTCTATAGATATCACGAAATATGGTTGGACTGTATTGTTTATAATTTTCATGAGTGGACGAGATTTAATTTAATTTACATTTCTATATTTTATTTTTTCAAGCTATGATTAATGTGGAAATGTGCATTTGATAATTTTTTTATAGGTGGCGCGAGTTTCTTTTGTTGAAGAACATGGATAGTGTTTATTTTTTAATACACAATTGAGATTTCATCGTTTGATTCTTTTGTGTTTTAAATTGTATTATTTATGAGAGGAACATTGTCCAATTTTTACAACTTGCCAGAATAATAATGATTTAAAAAATGATGTCAATGAAGACTTGTTCTTTTAACACGAAATTGATTACTGTTCACTTTTTTTGTAGATGCGATGATTTGTTGTTTGGTTTTATTTATGTAATGTCAATTAACTTGATTTGAACATCTAATGTTATGCATTCGTATAAAACATGTTTAGAAGATGTAATTCACGATGAAATTTTATGATTTGTTGTTGTGATGGATTTAATTTATTTATGTGTATTCATATTATTCTTGTAGAATAAATTGTTTTCCATATTATTGTACATTTTTTTATAATAATCTTTGCTTTGGATTATATTGTGTTGGATTTTGTGTGGTCATTAATACCTTCGTTCAATTTTGTCTATAGATTAGTAGGGCATAATGGATCAAACTATTTGGAAGCATCTTCCCACGGAGATTTTTGATTACATTATTTCTAAGTTGCCGCTTCGGAATCTTGTTAGATTTCGTTTATTGTGCACAAGAATGAATGCAATGTTAAGAAACTCAGATTTTTTGTCTACATGTGGAACCATCGTCAATCGTTGCGTAGGATTTTTGTTATATCGACCCTTGACAATGGCAAATGTGTTGAACCCTTTGTATTTCACACGTGAAGGTGAAGCTATATATTTACGTGTCAGTTTGAGTGGGATGAATGACATTAGATTTGAATGTGCTATTGGATCGATGGTTTGTGTATCTTCAACAACTGCGAATCGAAGCATACGTTCATATGCTATTATAAATCCTTTTACTGGGATATTTGTGAAAATGGGTGACATTCGTATCGGTAAGAGGAATGGATGGTTTAGGATATGTCAGGGTTTGACAGGGTACAGGTATGATTGGATTGCCGTCGATATGATCCACATGCTACAGGTGTGAGTGAGATTCAAACTTTTGATAGATCTTTCTATATGTGTAGTAACCTTCATCACGTTTGGAGTCCAATTGTAATTCCGGCACGTCTTCAAGCTCCAAAACATGTTGTTGTTGTCGATGGAAAAATGTATTGGCTGAGTTTGGATCTTGAACAAAGTGGTGATGTTTTATATGGCGGTGAGGTTTTGACTTATTTCATTGTATGTCTCGATGTTGTTCATGAGACATGGAAGATTGGCCATTCTCCAGCTCCAAATTCTGCTGATTCCATGTGCCTTGTTGTTTATGAGGATCAAGTTTCGTGTGTTGTCAATTATGCAAGCCGCATGCAGTTGTGGAAATTGAATAACGATATGAGTCGTTATGATCCAGATATTGGAGAGGCCAGTGTTTTTTGGTCTGATACGGATTGGGAGTACATGGAGATCGAAAGTGGCATGTTGTGGCATCGATTTCCTGGGTATAAGTGTGTTTCCTAGTGCGATGGGTTCATGTTGATATGTAAATATGCACCTGTGCCCATACTTTATTGTGAGCTGAGCACCTTAGTCTGCTATTATGGCCCTGCAGGTTTATACATGGATATACTTTCTGGATGCGGATTTTATGATGCTTTTTTTAGTCGTTCGAATGAAGACTTTAATGGTTTGGCCGTTTCAGGGTTGCTTGAAAGTGGTGATAATCCCGAGGAGATACCGAGATTTTTGGGAAACATGATAGAATGAGTCTTTTTTTACAGATGTAAATAGTTGTTTTTGAGGCAGTGACATTTTGGTTGATTTGAAGTAGTTTGTGTTTTATGTTATGGTGCATATTGTCGTTTATTGATATATGTTTATATATAACTTTTTTGAGTCTTGTTTGTGCATTTGCATGATGAATCTTCTTGGAGATTTTTTGAAGTTGGTTTGTAAATGTGTTTAAATTTTGCACTGCTCTATAGCTATTAATGTTCTGCGTGATGGATTTTATGTAGTTATGGAATTTTAGTGTATGTTTGATGTGAATATTGATGTGGGTGTGTTTGATTTTGTAGGTTTTTTTTATTGGTGTTTATGGATCGTTCAATGTCACCGCGATTCCCTTCAAAAATAGCTTTTAAGCACATTTTTCCACGACTTCCTTTTGTTGTGTTGGTTCGTCTTCGCCTTGTCTGTAAAGAATGGAATGAGATGCTTTCTCCGTCAAGTGCATTATTTAAAAAATGTTGTCTTATTCGTGGAACATTTGGTTTCTTCTTGGTTGAAAAGTGGCACTCCTTCTTGGACCGTATAAACGTTTTATTTTTGAATGATCGAGGTCGAGTAACTCACTTGTGTTCCCGGATCATCGGAAGCCCATACAGAAAGGAAATAATCTATTCAATGGGCCCATTCCTGCTTTTGGAATTTGAGAAATTTGGTACGAATTTATTGGATGAATTCATCCTTAATCCTTTTACGTCTGAGGGAAAAAAGCTGGGAACGATAGAACTTGGGATACGTGGTTGGTTTGTGTTGTGTGGAGATGCTTTGGCTCGAAACTATGGATGGGTTGCACTTAAAAATTGTGATGAGGTGTCTGGTGGTGCGTGTTATATGAAAAGTAGTTTCAATAACAGTTGGTGTGTAACAAAAGCCCCTGTAGATGTTCCTGTGCCTCGGAATGCAGTTTTTAACGGATGGAAAATATATTGGTTGCATGCAGAATTTGATGATCACGATACCTTCGTTTATAATTTGTTTGCGTTTGATGTGTTTTGTAATAAATGGTGTGTGTCTGTGCCTCCGTTTTCTGGTGTACGTGGTATGTGTTTGGTGTTACACGAGAATCATGTAAAATGTATTCTTGATGACTCATCATTGAGTGTCTGGTTGTTGAAAGAAACATATGATTCTGTTGTGTGTCAGTGGGAGATATTGTGGGAGCATATATTAGATGCAACAGTTGACATCAACAAAGTTTGCAATGGGTACACACCGGAAGTGAGCATGGGACATATTGTTATGTTGTATAAAAAGCATGGGCCTTCTATTTTATATTATGATATGAACAAGGGAGAGTGTGTACAATGCACTTCATCAGGTTTTGATTCGTGTGCAGTATATTTTCCTACGTTTGATGATATCTCTGAAGAAATTATTGGTGGAAATTTCATGGCACTGATGCCTGGTCCTGACAGTGTTGACCTGATTTCAGACATTGGTGTTCCCTGAACGCTGGTGTTTATGGAGACTTTTGTGAGGCGTGTTTTTTTATTAATGTTTATGAGTTATTAATTTTATCGTATTTTGTTATCCTTATGTTGGTATTAAATTATGCACATAATAAAATATTGGATTCCAATTCCGATGTTTTATTTTTCTTGAACTGTATGCATGGAATTTAAACACTTGTCTACGTAATTTTGTAATAGTAATTTTTTTTGTTGTTTTGACTTCGAACGTGATTCATATTGCTATATGAAGAAACATATATTCTTTTTTGAGATGTTACAGTTTTGATTTTAATGAATTTGAGTGGTGTTGTCTATCACTTTTGTACGAGATGTTCTGAACTTGCTTATTTGATAACAAGAGCACTATTTGAAATGGAATCAGGAACTCGTGCCACATTGCCAATCGATGTCATGAAGAAAATATTTTCCAATTTATCTTTCAGAGAATTGATGCGTATGAGGATTGTTTGTAAGTTGTGGAACTTTATATTAGATTCATCGAACCTGTATTATATTGTGGAAGATCCGACTATCTGGTGCTTTGGATTTTTGGTGCGTGAATGGAGGGATGTTACGGGGTTCTATGGCCCTTTGTACTTGGACGACGATGGAAGATTTTCACGCTTGTACATAAGTGGGGCCCCTTTTGAAAAGAGATCAAGGATACATATGACGATTGGATCTCTTGTTTTGTTATCCTTTCTGATTTATGAGTTTGGAGCTCGACAGTATATTCTTGCAAACCCATTCACGGGTGGAGTTATGTGAATCGGGAGTATTGACGTAGGAATTGATGGATGTGTTTCTTTGTTTGAAGATATTGATGATGACGAGTAGGTATTTGTTGCATTACGATGTTTTCCATCTTCAGATTTCACGTACGAGATCTACTGTAGCAGGTCTCGTTGTTGGAGTCTGTTGTCAGTGCTGACACATACCATCGTTCCTAAAGTGACTCCTCCTATTGGTGCCTCATGTTGTGGTGGGAGGATGTATTGGGTGAAGGAAAAGCTGAATTGTTTCTCTAAAATCAAGTACACCATTTTCTCATTGGATGTTGTACATCGGAAGTTAAACTTTTGTTGTATTCCTTTTAGTGACGTTGTGTCATTGTGTCTGGCTGTGCATGAGAATAATTTGTTCTGCATCGTGAGTATGGGTGAAGTTTGTGTGTGGTTGCTTCGAGATGCAGAAGCAATTTCAGGTGAAGAACAACAGATGGGTTTTGAACGTGACGATGAGAATGTGTTTGAAGATGGATTTAGATTTGTGTGGAAGTATTTGATGGATTTTTCTCGAGATATAAACGAAAAATGTCTAGGGTACGTGGCTGTTCGTTCGGTTGGATCCATCGTCCTTATGTGTAAATATGCACAAATCCCATACATGTTCTATGATTTGGATAGAAAAAATTGCATTCCAGCTTTTAGGAAATTGTGCACATCAGAACGTTATGGATGTTATTTGCCGACAAGAGAGGATTGTAGAGATGTAGTTCTTGGTGTGAGTTTCATGCCATTGATTCCTGGTTGTGAAAATATTTCTCGCCTACGTAATTTGAGTATTGACTAATATTTTTTTCTTCCCTTGGTTGAAAAACTTTACATGTATCTCATGTTTGTGTGGAAGATTTTACATAATTAAATGTGTTGTCTTGTAATTTTTGCGTTTTGATGTACGTGTATTACTGGTTTAATTGTTGAAGATTTTATCATCCATGTTTTAAAAATGTGTTGTCATAGTGCATTATGTACAATTAATAATAATTTTATGTTTTGCGAAATTTTAAATTACGTTAAATTTTTAATTTTATTTTATTGTAGATGATGGAGGAACGAAAACATGCACGTACGAGAAAGAAAAATAATGTGATGATAGAATCGTCGAGTGATGTTAATCGATGCCAATTTCGTGGGCCACAATTCTACAATGAAAGACTTATGGATGCGATACTTCCTACGGGTTATGAATGGTCGGGTGAGAGTAACGTTGCGCGAAAGACTCTTCTGATGTCTGACATAATGAGAAGATCGAATGTTGTGATTAATCCTGTAGGGGATTCGCACTCGGAGAGGAATTCATTGTTGCGAAACGCAGAAACCATTAATGATCTTGTAATGTTGCATTTTTTATTATTTAATGTCTTTGTTAGTTGTTTAATGAAAAAAATCTGTCTTGCATGTGTGATGATGATTGTTTGTTGCTATTTTTTTTGTTTTGCAGTCATTGAGTGAGAATGCCACCATGCACACACGTGAGGAAATAGATTCACCTGGAAATTCTCGACGGGACACTGAGCGTCATCATTTTTGAAGGTCATAAATTCAACAACAACAGAGAATGAAAGGGATGGGAGGTCAAGGTTATATGTATTTGTCAGGCCAACAAGTTAATGTAGATGTTTTTCCATCTTCGAGGATCAGGAGAGAAATAGATGCGACAGAGGAGGTGTGTTTAGATAATGTGAATGTTAACTCCTCTTTAGAGAGGATAGAAACATCGAATGAATATCTACGAAATGATTATGTTGGAGAAGAGATGCGTGTATTGTTATCACGTGATGACACAGTTGGTGTTCATGGTGTAATGTTAAGTGTAATGTATTATTTGATGTCTTTGTTTCTGTATTTTTAAGAACTAAATATTTCATATATATGTGTAAAGAATGTTGTTTAATACGTCCTTTTGTTATAGGTAATGAAGGAACATTCCACTATTTGTAGCGGTAAGAAACGAAAGTCTCCTGGAAAATGTCAGAGGGAAAACGATCTCCGTCGTTTCCTTAAGTCGGAGGTTCCAGAGCAAGATAAAATGAAGGAGATACATGGTCAGCTTTGTACACATTTTTCAATTGAAGGTGTTCGTACAGACCTTCTACACTCTTCAGATATTGGAACAAAGTTACACGTCATACCGAGGTTAGGTGTACAATATTGTGAAAAAATTTCCCCGCCGTACGATAGATTAAGAGTCATACCAGCTGTCAATGTATGACTTGAAGATCGAGATGGTCAGATAGGAAGTGTTAAAGACAAAGATAGAGATTACTCTTTGAATGCGAGAATTTTGCCTGCTGTAGTTGAGACAAATGCGAACCCCATAAATGTGGGACATAGTGGAAGTTGTAGCTACGGGAGAGGGTCATTACAGGATATTTCTGTTCGAATATCTGATATTCCTCATCCGATGTTAAATGAAATGTCACATCAGCAACACAAGAACTTAGTCGTGAATAGATGTGCAGGTGAAATTTTATTCGTGATATATTTTTAAAAAATTATGCATTAAAATAATATGAAAAGTCATAGATGGTGTGTTTCTATTCTCCATTTTATAGATTCCTTGTCAAAGTTTTTAAAAATATGATTTGTTGCAGTTGGTTGGATTCTTATTAACCAATATCTCTTTACATGTTATGTATATCTAATTTTTTTGAAATTTTATAAAATATATCACAAGGTGAAATTGCTATACATAGATATAGGAATGTTCGGGAGTAGATATGGTAGAGGGTCGTTGCAAGATATTTTTGTTGGAATATCTGATATTCCTGATCCGATGTTGAATGAAATCTCATGGCAGCAACACAAAAATTTGATCATGAACCGAATTGCATGTGAAATTTTCTTTGTTAGATACTTTTTAAATGTATACATCAAAATAAGTTGTGATGTCAGGGATGGTGCATTTTTATTCTCCAATTTATAGATTCCCTGCAATAGTTTTGAATTTATGATCTATTGGAGTTGGTCAGACTTTTGTTAACCAAAATGTCTTTGAATGTTATGTATATGTGAATTTTCAAAATTTTCTAAAAATGTCTCATGAATTGCTATTCTTATACATAAATGTAGCAACGAGTGGAAGTAGCTATGGGAGAGGTTCATTGCAAGATATTTCTATTGGAATATCTGATATTCCTCATCCGATGTTGGATGAAATGTTGCAGCAGCAAAAAAACAACTCAGTCGTGAATCGAAGTGCAGGTGAAATTTTCTTTGTGATATATTTCTTAAAATTTATGCATTAAAATAAGATGCGACGTCAGAGATGGTGCATTTTTCATTTGTTAGGTCTTTATGACTCAGTATATTTGTGTGTAGGTTGTTAAGGAGATGTCTTATCCAGAAGTCTTATCCGAAATGGAATGCATAGAACATGTCCGAGAGCATCAGGTTCATGTGAATTGCGTGTTGGGATCCAAAGTGATGTACGTGAGCATTTGGAGAATAACATGAATGCTTGCGATCAGAATTTACTCGAGAAAATGAATTATATGGATTCTTTTGCAAATGTAGATGGTGAGGGCAGGAGGTCTGTGAATAGGGAGAATATGGAGTTTCATGCAACAGATTCAGTAGGGAACAACAACATCCACTATCCCAGGGATGGTGAGCGTGATATTGAGTCAGAACAGGACATTCGACATCGAAACATACTTACAATAAGTGGTGTGAATAATTTCCTGAATCAAAGTTATACACAATTTTACTCATCACGTTATGGTGTACAATTGAATAGGATGCTCGAGTCTCGTCGTGTATTTTTGAAAAGGATTGATGCGCTGGAAGTTATTCAGATGTGTGGTATATGCAAAGAGTCATATCCTGTTATAGTTGTGACACTTTCAGTGGAAGGACCTATTTGCAACAGATGCAAGTGTGAATGAGGTGGTCATTGATATTCAAAGTGGAACAATATGGATCCCGGGGATCAACCAGAAGTGTTGCGTGTACTGACGCAGGTGGAAGAAATGTTGATAGCACGGGTGAATCCCATATTGCATGTAACTCATGCATGTGGTGGCCAGTACAAATATAGTGGACACACTATTTGCTTTCCCCAATATGTATCTTCTATTGCTAGACTACTTCCTCGTCGAATAGAGGATGTGGATATTCTTATTGTGAAAATACAGAATGCTAGACAGAGGGAGTATGAATGTATTGTTAGTCGCTCACGTGTATTGAATGCTTTGTGTTACAAAATTCGTAACGACAGGTATTACAAAGATGTGGAGATAGACTACGCAGCATTAGAAGAACTCCCGAAAGTAGAGGGAGATGTATCAAAAATAATTCGTCGGGTGGAATCTGAGATACAAGATGAGCATGTAAGGAGAGAAGGAACAATGGATATAGTGAGTGTCGAAGAAGAACATGTACATAATCATCCATCATCGTTTGCTTTAAGGCTTCCTAATCCACGAAGGGAGATGGAGGAAGTCAGATTGTTTGTTGAAAATACGGATTTGAGGTCGGTCGATGTTGTTGATTGGCCACTGATTGGGTCTTCTCCAATAAATGAATACAACACGGAGGGCATGTTTTCCATGGCATTTCTGACCCTCTTTCCTATGGGAGATGCTGAATGGTTGCAGCCGAGGATTAGAACAGTACAGTTTCATGATTATGTGAAGCATTTGATAAGGTATCATGACAATAGGTTTGGAAGGCACCCGAGATTTAGATATTGTGCATATAATAGACAAATGCGGCACCGCAGTCAGGCCACAGCTTCTGTTTTTGTCAAGAGAAATTTGGAGGACAATGTTCCCATGTCTATTGAAGACTTGCGTCATCACATTAATAATGCGAATGATGATAAGTTGGCAGAACAGGTGATGCGTTTTGGAACAAAACTTCGTGGGACTAGGTCTTACTGGTACTCATGTCGTAGTGAGCTGACAGATATGATTGTTCAGTTGGGTAGCCCGACTCTTTTTTTTACGCTTACCGCAGCAGACACAAAGTGGTTTGATTTACACCGGTTGATGCCGGGGGAACCTCCTTCAAATTCTTCGAGGGCGTATAGGTGGCGGATTGAGAATGTGATAGATTATCCTCATATCGTCGCGACATACATGCACAAAAGATTTGAGATATTTCGTGAAGAGGTGATACAAAAACTAATTGGTGCAAAGGATTATTGGTACAGGTTTGTAGTTGTCTGTTCGATTGAAATTTATTTAAATTTGTGCAGTGATCTGATCCATTTTCAATATTGTGAACGAATGGTTTTGTAAGCCGCATTTTTTTTGGCATGGTATTTGTAGGTTTGAGTGGCAACATCGAGGATCTGCACATGTCCATGGATTCATGTGGGTTCCTGGTAGCCCATGCATGGAAACATTGGATTGGGAAGATGAGAATCAGGTAATGGCTGCGAGATCATTTTTTGATAGATACGTCACTTCGTGGAATCCCCGTGACAGCCATCAAATAAATGTCATGCTCGGTCGGTCCAGAGACGAAGATCCTTGCTCGATGAAGCCTTCACAGATATTAGAGCGTGACCCACTTTATGACTATGAAGAACTTGTCAACCATGTGCAAAGGCACACTAAATGTAGCGAGATGTCTTGTTTGAGAAAGAAGGGATTGTCCATGGTTTGTCGTTATAATGTTCCGTGGGACCTCCGGGATGATTCAGATTTGTTTGTTGATGCAGATGGTCGAAAGAGATTTGAACCTTCTCACAATGATGCGAGATTGAACCTTCACAACTCAGACATGTTGGCCATATGGCGAGGTAATATAGATTGTCAGCCTATTGTTTCTAGACACGCGGTGTTAAAGTATATAGCAAAATATGCTTCAAAGGCAGAGAAGAGGTCAGAGAGCTTTCATGATATGTTGATGAGGATATCAGATGATGTGGAGGGGGAAGAGTCTGCACTATGTATATATCGGAGGATTTTGACAGAAACAATTGTGGAACGTGATATTGGGGCGCAAGAGACATGTCACATGCTATTGAAGTTTCCGTTGGTTCAGTGCAGTCATGCCTTTATGACTTTGAATGTTGGTAGGAAGGTTTTCTGCAAGGTGATTGCGACATCTGATGAGAATGAAAGTGGATCATGTTTCATTGATGCATATAAAGATCGACCAGTACAATTGGAATCCATCTCGTTGATTGATGCTGTGAGATCGTGGTCGTTTAATGCGAAGAGAAAGAAAGACAAATGGAAGTCGAGGGATACACCTGCTATCATACGCGTGTGGCCGTGGTATTTCTCTGTTCCTGAAAGTGGATCAGAGGATCACGAGAACTTTTGTTGGAGTGAATTGTTGTTGTATAAGCCATTTCGTGATATACACAGGGACATAGGTTGTACTAGAGATGAAATTTTAGAAAATTGGGAGAGAATTAAGAATACGTATCGTGCATGGCATGTTGACCGGAAGGATGCAATGGAGGAAGAAGACATAGATGAAACTGACGATGATGAGATGCAAAGTTTTGTGGGCGTGGATGGAATGGATGAGTGGGAGTTGTTTTCTGGCATTGTTCCTCCCAATCAGGTGCATTTGAGTGATCTTCATATGCTTGGAAGACGGGATTTTGATTTGAACCATGTTTGGGATACAGAGGAGGACGAGGACGTACAGGACGCGTCGAACATGTTTTATAGAAACGAACAAATCCATGCAAAATGTGGTGGATTCTTCAGACAATTCGGTATCGGGTGTGGACATGTTGTCAAGAAAACAACGTATTGCTCTAGAAACTATAGTCAAACATTCTAGAAAGGGCCCCGAGGAAGCTCCACTCAGAATGATAATACAAGGTACTGGGCCGGGATGAGGAAATCTTTTTTGATTAATTGCATTAAGAATGTCTTGGCAAACAGTGTTGTGACATGTAAGAATCCTCTTCTTCTTTTGGCACCGATAGGAGTTTCTACTTTCAACATTCGTCCTACAACAGTGCATTCATCACTAAAAATTCCATTACGTGACATGAGATGTTTGGCTAGACAGACACTGGCTGTATTTCAAGAGCAGATGAGACATTATAGATACATTCTTAATGATGAGATGAGTTTCGTGGGTCCAAAATTGTTGAAAAAAATTGATATTCACTTGCGAGAAGCATTCCCTTCGCACGAGAATGTCATATTTAGAGGTAGGTTTTTAATTTTAGTGGAGGATCTTGCCCAACTCCCACCTGTAAAGGATATACCGATGTATGTAGGAAACATAGAGGGAAAAAGGTTATGGAGATCTTTTTCTCATGTCGTGACTCTCAACATGATTTTTCGTCAAGAAGGGGACAGTGTGGATCAGGTGAAGTTTCGAAACTTGCTATGTAATTTGAGAAATGTGAATCCCATGATCGAAGATTTTAGGATTTGTTGTGTCCAGAACAGATTTGTGCTTTGGACAGAGGAAAATCTCGAGTGACTCTTCTCGTCATTTGTTTTCGACGAAGTTAACAAGGACGTTTTCATAATAGGATCATGCTCAAAGAAAATGAATGTGCCGTGGAGAGAGTTTGTTGGAACCCGTGTGAGAAGAGTGACATATGGAGAAAGAGACGATGACCAGTTGGAGAGTGAGGTGTGTGCTTTGTAATGGTCAACATGTTTATGTTGGTGTGCATTTGGGGTGGAGGCAGGTTTAGTTAACGGATCTCTTTGACAAGTGAAGAACATAGTGCTTACCCTGGGACGAAGCCTCTAGATCTACCAATATTTTGTTGTGTGGAGTTTAAGAATTACATCGGCATCCCCATGGGATTAAGTCACCCAAAATATGTACGCGTGCCTCCAGTATTGAAGATGTCATGGGCTCTTACAATTCACAAGTCACAGTGACTCAATCTCAAGTAGAGCAACGATCGACATAGGTAGTAGGTAGCACCAAGGGCTAACATTCACGGTTATATCAGAGTGAAGTCTCTTGATGGATTACGCATATGTCCTTCTTTTTCTTATGAGTGTTAGTCTTAAGATGAAGGATGGTGCATACGTTTCTATTAGGAAGAAGGAGGAAGATCGTCTGTGAAATGTGAACAAACATCATTAGGAATGACATTGATCACTCGTCCTTGAATACTTAAATATGTTTCTTTTCTAATATGTTGATAGTTGTGTGTTTTCTTGTAATTTTGTTCAGCGATATATGGTGATCAATTTTTCTAAACGTGAATCATTTAAAATACGATGAGGTTTATTAATTACGTGTGATATACATTTTGATTTTGTAATTTCGTATTTATTTCTACATATTTATAGTTAACATTTGTATAAATTTAATTTATTTTATGCAATATGAGGACTTTTACATTTCATACCATGTCTCACAAACTCATCAGTGCATCGTTATTAGTTGTGAGATCATATGCGATGAGCTTTTGTATGGAAGAAAATAAACACCATGTGAAATTAGAGAACTTGGAATTATACATTTTGATTTTGTTAATTTCGTATTTTATTTCTACATATTTATAATTAGCGTTTGCATAATTTAATTTATTTGATGCACTATGAGGACTTTTACATTTCGTGGTGTCTCACAAACTCATCAGTGCATCGTTATTAGTTGTTGCAATCATATGCGATGAGCTTTTGTATGGAAGGAAAAAAAAACACATGTGAAATTAGAGAACTTGGAACTATGTTCAATAATATTGTTGACCTTTTCATAAGTTAACCACGTTATTTTTTTTATAATTTGACATGCGCAACATAACATATTTAAATATTAAGGCTTTTAATGCATTGGTGGTGTGAATTATAGTATGATGATAATTTATGAAATTTGAAAAATTAAAATTCATTACAATTTAGAAAGTAAAAACAACAATGATGATGATAATGATGATGACAATGATCATGATGGTGGTGATAAGGATGAGAATGATGATGATCGATGATGGCAGTGATGATGATGATACCAAAAATATTGACGATTGGTGGTGATGATGATGAAGATGAAAATGATCATTGATGGTGGTGATAATAATGATGATGATAATGATTACGAATGACAACAATGATGATGACGATGATGAAAATAATGTAAAAAATGTATTGGGGTTGAGAATGATGATGGTGATTTTATGGAGATGATGATGAGAATGAAGATAACAATGATGTTGTAGATCAAGGATTTCGCGCTTGTTACCTGTCCAAGTTAATGCACCAAACTAAACACAAAAACCCTGAAAAACTCCAATGAAATCGATACCTGATGGACAAGATCCGAATATGTAGACGGATAAGGAGGTCCGATGTAGATAAGACGGTGCACACGAGCAATTCGCACAATAGATCCGAGTAACCTGTCAGACACCAATGCTTCCAGAAAAAGATGGCATTAAAAGTATATTTAGGTGGACTGCCCGAGAAACGGTCCGGAAGCGATAAGCTTCCTTGGCGGATGTCAGTCCACGTTTTCAATTAAGTAGAGAAGCATACATGATAGAAGATGTACATATAAGACTAGATTTCCTAATTATGGTAATGAAACAGAACCTAAACAGTAGACAGACAGTTACAGAAAACAGGAAACTATGAAAATAATGCTGGATTTGTGTTTACATGTGACCTTTTACCTGTCTACAGGATGATTGGCGTCGACTTATGTGATCGGCGTCGATTGATTAAGGATCGGTGTCGATTGATGAAGGATCGGTGTCGACTGAGAGTAGACCCGTTGATCAGTGACAGTGCAAGAAGATTCGGGAATTGGGAAGTGATGGACAGATAGTCGACGTCTGCTGGATGTGCCGAAATCGGTAAGATACTGGAATAGAGTCTCCAGAGGATCGATGGATGCGTAAGATGTTGATTTGATGGAAGCAGAGTAAGGGTGCTCCTCTCAGGGATTGATTCGGACAGGATCTGCCCTCATTTGATACCCTTGATGCTAAGAGATCTTTCTTACAACCTGTGTCTCTTTCGCGATCTGTCTCTCTCTGTTCGTGCGTGCGTTTGTCTGTTTTTCGGTCCCTAGAACTGAGTTCTGGACTTGCTTTTATAATCGGCACCGACCGTATAGGTCGGCGCCGATCGCGGGACAGGCTCCCGAGATGGCTAAAATGATTGATTTCTAGAAAGATGAGAATTACCCCAAATACGGAAAATATCCCGCTTGGGGAAGAGGAAAAATAGGGGTGATACATAGATAGAATAAATTTGGGGTAGATAAGTGATTGGGATACATGGGAAGAGGTGTAATTTAAACGTTTAATATTTAATTACTCAGGGGTAAGATACAAGGGGGTGAATTAAATTTAAGATAGGTGTTTAAATCACAAATCAGATAATATCCCAAGGGGATAGTGGTGACATAAACGTGCCCCAGGTTATCTGTGAGGGACACTAAATTGAGTAACCAATTTTAAGTGTCTACATTTTGCCCCTTTTTGTCAAGTAACTTGCGATAAGCAAGGTTATGAGACAAAAACAAAGAGATGGAAGAAGGAAAGAACAAGTGATGATGTGATCCCCCTCAAACTAGGGATGGGATGGGTGATAGAATAGACGATCCCAAGTTTGAAAGAGGTAGATGAAAATGCAGGATGCCCCAGTCGGATGTCTGGAGTAGATCTGATCATTGATGACGCTTAAAAATAAATAAAAAGGCAGCAACCTAAGGAACTCACATTGGTAGGAAAAACTAGATGGTCTCCTCATGAGACGACGTTGATACCTATAGACCCATGAGTGTAAGGAGAACTGCAAAAAAGTCAGCACCTAAAGAGAGACACATTGGTAGGGACCACTAGACAGTCTGTAAACCAGACGACGTTAGTGCTTACAGACCCGTTTAACTCTAAGCTGCCAAAAAGTACGAGTGTCCCACGCAAAGGGAACAAACCCGAAATAGACAATGATATTGGAAAGATGTGCCGAAAGGCAATATTCAGCACAAAATAATGATCAGATAGACAAACAAGCCAAGCATCAACACTATGGCAAATAGATACGGAAAATCGGTGGTGATCATAGAAATCAGCGACGACCCAGATAAACGGCGTCGATCAAAAAAACGGCGTCGACCAATAGTAGCGCATATAAATATGCGAACGGAAAACGTAAACGATTTATTTTCATCGTGACGATTGATTCAGAGAGAGTCATAATTTTGATTTGAGCATCATGGAAGCCTCTGGGAGCGGTCAGAAGCATAGGAGGACACGACCTGGGGTAAGTGGTTCTTCTTGAACTCGTTGTTCTTAGTTTTTTTTTTTTTTGTTTGATTTTTTTGAAAATCTTTTTTGGAGGAAGCTGAGTTTAGACCTAGATAGATCAGATGGAGGGGAAGAGAACATAGAAGAACATGCACTCATGCCCCGAGTAGATTCGATTAAGATAAGCACTTGGGATAGATGGAAGTGGTGATTAAGGTATTCCTACCATAAGGAGGAACATATCCAAAGCAACATGCAATGAGTAGAGCCGCAGTACTCATATTTTAAGGTAAACGAGGGCAATAGGCGGAGAACCACATAGTTTCGAATCACCATGAAAGTATATGACTGGTTTGTTTTAGACGGATGAAAGATCTGTGTTGCGACTAGATTGTGTAAGATAGATTTTAACAGTAGAAGGGTCCTAGATGCAAGGCATTAAGAGGTTCCGCTTCAGGTACACACCATCCATGGAAGATAGACGATAAGCCCCAGACCCATACTTATGAGTGATAATGTAGGGGCCCATCCAGTTGGGAGCAAACTTACCACGTTGGCTTCTTTCGAGTGTAGTGACATTTTGATTTTCTTTAAGAACAAGATCCCCAATTTTGAAGTCACGGTGCTGCAAGTGCTTGTTATAAGCACGTTTGACACGCTCGAGATAGACTTGATGATGTTCAAGAGCGTTGAGACGCCGCTCATCTAATAATTCAAGTTGTGCTAGACGATTTTGACGATAGTCCTCATCGGAGACAAATTATCTGAGAGAGACACGAAGAGACGGGATTTGGACCTCCAAAGGAAGAACAGCGTCAGACCCACAGACGAGAGAGAAGGAGTAGCACCAGTAGGAGTACGAATGCTAGTCCTATAGCCCCAGAGAGCAAAAGGGATATGTAAGTGCAATCCCTACCAGCTCGACTAGTTACCTTTGCGAGGATATTACGCAAAGTTTTATTTGGAAGCTTCGGCTTGACCATTAAGCTGAGGATAGTATGGAGAAGAAAAACTGAGTTTGATATTGAAAGCGTTGCAGAGGTTCTGCAAATCAACGTTCTTGAAAGAATTGCCATTATCTATGATGAGTTTGTGTGGAACGCCAAAGCGACAAATGATGTGTTGATAGACGAAATCAACTATGGGTTTAGCCTTTATTGAAGAAAGAGGGATAGCCTCCACCCACTTAGTAAAGTACTCAGTGACAGTAATGATAGAATGATGACGCTGTGAAGAACGGGGATTGATGAGACCAATAAGATCAAGAACCCATTGCGAAAAAGGCCACAAATCTGCCGTGGGTTGCAAAGCTTGACTAGGGATGTGTGTAAGATTGAAATGTTGTTGACACTTGATGCATTTCTTAGTGTATTCACAACAATCTTGATTAAGAGAAGGTCAATAATATCCCGAATGTAAGATGCGCTTAGCCATAGCCAAGCCACTAAAATGTCCACCACAGATACCGTCATGGACCCTCCTGGATGGCTTTAGATGATTCATGGGTTTGATGGCACCGAAGCCAAAATACAATCAAAGCCCCGTTTTTATCGAATCCCACCTAGAATAGTATAGTGATTAGTGCGTTGGGATAAAAGATCTTCTACCATTGAGCAGTCAGATCTGGGGGAAAGCACCGAATGAGATAGATACATCAACAATCTGTTGATACCACTCATCCTGAGTATGGGTTGTTCTGACAGCCTGGAGTGAAGTAGTTGCCTAAGATGAGATGGCTGATCTAATCATTGCACAGCCACATAACAGTCACGAGTCTTCGGTATAAAAGGTGGAATAAGTGAGGCTAACGAAGCCATTGTGGTCTGTGAATCAATTTGCAGTGCGAGGAATGGCTTGGATAGTGAATTTATCGAAATATTGGAGTTGAGCAAGAACGATGTCACGATATTTTTGAAGGATATCATTCTTGCATTGATAGACACACCGTGACTTGATTAATGATGAGTTCAGAATCACCAAAGATGTCAATATGACGAGCGGTCGAGATTTAATGGCATTTTGAAGACCTAAGACAAGAGCTTCGTATTCAGCCATATTATTGGTGCACTCAAAGTTTAATTTGTGTGTGACTTGGGATAGGCATGACCCCAAGTAGGAATCATCACGAAACCCGCACCTCCCCCTTGCTGACATTTGGATCCATCAAAGAAGAGCTTACTTAATGGAGATAGACCAAAATCAATTGTTTGGATATATTCATCGGGGAATTGAGCAAGGGGGTCTTGAGTGTCCGGAAAGAGGAGCATCAGCTAATTGATCTCAATAACCTACCCCTTGATAGACTTTTGTGGATAAACTCGAGGTCAAATTCTATCATAAGCATGAGCCAACGAGTGATACGATCATTGTGATAAGGATTTGCATGAATTGTCTTGAGTGGATTGACACTTGTGACAATGTCAGTTTTGTGATTAAGGAGATAATGACGAAGCTTAGAAGTTGCGAAGAAGAGAGCACAACACACAGCTTTTTCAGCTTCGAAATAACGTGTTTCATACTCATGGAGGGTGCGACTGATATAATAGACAGCTTGTTCTTTACCACAAGTGTCCCAATGTGAAAATCATAGCTCCAGAGCATGGTCAGTAACAGAGATATTAAAGATAGAAAGGCTCCCCCTCGCGTGGAGGTGTAAGCACAGGTGGAGAAAGAAGATAAGCTTTGAGATCATCAAAGGCCTTTTGACAATGTTCATTCCCATTCAAAATGAACATTCTTACAGAGGAGATGATGAAAAAGGATGACAACGGTCCGACAATTGTGAGATAAAAACGAGCGCACTGATTGAGAGATGTCCTGGAGACTGCGGAGTTGCTTTAAGTTAGAAGGGGGGAGGCATCTCAGGATAGCTTTTATCTTTGCGGGGGTCCACTTCAATACCCCTAATTGGAAATGATAAAACCTAAAAGTTTACCAGTGAGAACGCCACAACACGCACTTAGCTGGATTTAGACGAAGACAGAAGCGGAATAAGCCTCTCAAAGAGAGGGTGCACAGGATGAAAAGATATCCTGACGACGTTTGGACTTACCGAGGAGATCGTCAACGTATCTTCCATGGTTTTGTAGGAGATCATGGAAGATGTAGGTCATTGCTCGCTGATAGGTTGCTCTTGCGTTCTTAAGACCAAAAGGCATGATGCGATAAAAAAAGCAAGGAATTATGAAAGAAGTCTTATGTTGTCTTCTGGTGCGATGAGAATTTGATTATATCCAGAGAAACCATCCATAAGAGAAAGCATCTCATGACCCGCAGTTAATCATGAGTTGGTCGAGATAGGTAAAGGAAAAAATCATCTTTTGGAAAAGCAAGATTAAGATCCCAGAAGTCGGTACAAATTCAAATATTTCCCAGTAGCTTTAGTTATTGGGTACTACATTGGAAACCCATTGTTGGTAATCGATGGGTGGATGAAGTTTAGCCGAGAGTAGCGCTGCAATTCTCTTTACAAGAAGCGCTACTCTAGGGTGCACTTTTACGCAATTTTGTTAACTGGTTTGATGTTGGGAAGAGTAACGATATTGTGGACCACAATATCGGGATCGAGTCCTGGCATATCCTCATATGACCAAGAAAAGGCTTGACGATGGTTGAAAAAAAGATGGTAAAGTCCCCTAATTCCTATGGATTAAGGGATTGGCCGACCTTAAGGCTGCGAGGGTCTCAGAAGTCCCTATATTAAGGTCAATAGTGGCTGTGTTGAGAAGCGTAGACGTGTCAGAAGGATATCTTGGGAAGATATGAATCCTCTGCCCCCAGATAGTGAGGATGAATCATCATCCGCACAGTGGATAGTGTTTATAGTAGGAGAGTCGTCTCCAACTATTTCAGGGAAGATTAGTGGGTACGGAAGCGGACCGGTTGTTAGTCGTATATAGGCTAGCGGCCTAAGGAGAAATGGTATTGATCCAAAAAAAAAAATTAGGTGGGATTGGGAAATGTCGTCGTCCAAATCGAGTGATGCTTCGATTAGCGGGAGAAGTGGTTCTGTAATAGGAAGAGGCTCATCGAGAATAGTGACGGTGGCTTTAAAAGAGGTGTAAATCCAAACCAAATTTTTTGATGTGGCATGAGAGTCGAATGGATGTGAGGTCATGCACACCTGATCATATTTCCTAGACCAAAAACCTTCCCACGCGCATTCGATCAGATACGTTTGCAAACGTGGGATTTTGTAGATAACGAACCCTGTTAAGTAAAGGTTTGGTTTCAGGGGGAGAATCTGGGCGATAATGAGGTGTATCAGACCACAAGAGATGAATTATTATGTTGGATGGGCAGACCAATGGTGACGATGCGACCGAGACCTGGTTGATTCAGGTGGTTTGTCTGGCTACCATACTACTAGGATTGAGAGGGCGTCGAAAAGAAAAGGAGGAAGCCTCCAAGGAAAAAATTGTAATGTCTTTCTAGATTTTGTAAATCTGTAGTTTGGTGACAGGTATGGAAGAAGTGAGGCCCCGTCAGGGAGAGAAAGAAGTATTTTCTTTGGAGGGGCAGACTTGTGGTCATGTCGCCTTGTGTGGAATGAAGGGATCTCCTGGTATGAGTATAGAGTTTGCCCTCCTATTGTATTTTAAGGCTAGATGGAGGGAGGGGGGTGGATGGAACACCAATGCATTGCGCGAATACAGGAGCGTCCGAGGAGAGGATCAATTATAGTGGAATTTTCCTTCGGACAAGGTAGAAGAGTAGTTGAAGCAGCTCTCCACTCGAATGGGTTAAAAGACACAGTTCCTAAAGTAATGCTAGCTGTCGTAATGAATCGCAGGGCGGGAAAGGCGGGGGTGACACTACGTTCTTTGGTAATTTAGCTGTCAAAGTGTGTGAGGAGGGATGACGTTGAGTGCAGACTCACTGTAGATCATAACGCGTTTTTACACGTGGTGTTGTCGATTTTAGATTGTGGGGGTAAAAAAAAACAGAGGGGAGCCTCTCCAAATCCTCTGAAGAAAGAGAGGAACTGCCGAAATCTTCAAAAGATAATGGCGGTTGATGGTCTATTCAATCCAACAACCAACTCGTAGGTGCTGGGAGGGGCTCATCTAAATTTACTGTGATTGATGACGAGATTATCAATACAGAGCTTGGCGATTATGTTGTGGAGAGGATTGGAGGAGGTCAAAAAGAGACATTTTGACCGGAGCCTATGTGAGTGTTTCATAACACTCTTCCAATGACACGGAATTTGAGCCCGCGGTTTGCAGCACGAATAGAGACTCGAGGTCGTGGGGCTATGAGGAAGGAAGGAACTCTTCAGGGGCTGCAGAAGGAAGAAAAGGAAAGAAACATACCCGTGGTCCGAGATGTTGTTAGATGAAGATGGATTATCATAGTGTGGGGTTCTAGTGGCGATTGGATTGCGTCAAGTTGAGAAGTGGGAAGATCAATTGGGTGGAATCACTAGAGGTCTGAGTGGATCTTGGGAGCTCATATGGGGCGAAGATACAGGAAATACTTTTTCCTCCTCCTCCGCAAAAGATCACTTTCTTTACCAAGAGGTTATGACAACAGCTTGAAGACTTTAACTCCCCTCAGTATCATGACTCCCCGGGATACGGTGGTAGCAACAAATCAGATCAGAGTTAAACTAGGTAGGCTTAACTCGTTTAGGGTTATAATTTTTCAAATCGAGGAAGGGATGATGGATGAAGATTAGATAAGTGGCGAAGGATTCAGTGTATACCCGTTAGATGAAGCTGAGGATAGAGGTGGAGATAGAAGGTGCTCTTTTGTCTTAAAACAGACTGTTGGTCAAAAGAAAACCACATTTGGTTTGACACGCCTTTTTAGGGATCATCGTTAGTTCTTCTTTTGGACACTTGGGGGAGTAGTCCTTGGGCATCTTGGAATGAAGTATGGTAGACATGATTGATTTTGGTGGAGTGGGAGCACTAAAATAGATTTTTGAAGATGATTGAGATGTGAACAGGTATTGTGTTCTTCAAAGATAAAGGAGGTGTTTGGTTGAATTGCTGTGATTAGATAGTGTCGATTTAATAGTGAAGAACTCCCAAAGTATGTGTAAATCGAGGACATATGCGCCCTGCTTTTGGGTACTGAGATGATGATCCTGATAGAAGAGTGGCTTCTTGTTAGTAGGTAAATCCACTTTTGGGGTGTTGGTGAAGAATGTGTTGTAGAAAAGATGAGGGGTTTGATAAGTTGTAGAATAAGATCCCTTCTTTCAGCGGATAAATCCAATCTTTTTATGGGGCGAAGAGAGATTTTTGTGGGAAGGCACCAAGGTCTTGATGGTTCGAAATATGGGCTTTCCTTTCTTCAGTGATGGGGACAATTTTCAAGGCATAAGGTGATTGTAAGCTTTTCGGAGGAAACAAGTGTGGAGGTACGTGGTGCAACGCTAGACTTTGTTGTCTTGGTTTAAGTTTTCATGAATCTAGCGTATATGTTGGTGCGACTTTCTTTGATTCTTGTACTTCTGTTGGATTTTCCTTTGGATGGGCGAAAGCATTAGTGGTGGAAATAAGTTATGAATGAAAGAATTGTTTCTTTGCGAAGGGACTACTTTTGTTTGGTCATAAGTATGGGTGGAAACTACTGCAGAAAGAGACAAGTAAGTGTTAAAATTAGAAGATGCTTCCGTCGGAGTTGGCACTTATAGGTACGTTCACCATGGGCATAGTTGCAAAAAGACGGAATGGGAGCAAAGAAGTATATGTCTCTGTAGTGGAAACTCGAAGGATGTAATTGCCCTCGACAGTAAAAATGTTTTGATGATGAACAATGTGATGACACT
>CM034152.1:606489809-606536462 GCA_019776745.2 Taxus chinensis | reverse complement strand
ACTCCTCACCCCTGCCAACCAAAAGATTTCCACACCCCGTCATGCAATGATGCAAATTTTGACTTGGAGAAAATGCTTGTCAAACCATAAAATATAGAAAAACAATCATCTGATCTGAAAAATGAAATTTTTTTTTCAAGGACAAAGATTTTAGAAATGTTTACAGGCTCATACATGTTTTTCCAACAAACTATACATCCACTCATTTTCCTTCAGTATTTAGGGAAAAAAAGATAAGGAAACAATCCTGACTATTGAGAGACTGTAAGGTATGATAAAACATGAGTTTTTTAGACTTTTCCAGAGAACAAATAAAAAGGAGCAACCAGGGACCCATAACTGATCCCATTACCAAGGAACAAATTAAAAATGGAATATATATTAATCAGGCACACCGGGGAAAATAAAGTGTTACAGAGGCTATCAATTGATAGATTTTTCAAAGGAAAACTTGGGGCGCGACTATTTTCGCACCAATATCAGCGTCTGAATCGGGATGGAAACTCCCTGTGAGTGCCACAAAGAACCAAGGTAACAAGGCCAAAAATAGCATTGGGAAAAATATTTATCATAGAGTAGGGAAACATGGCCATCTTACAAACAAATGGAGAAACTTGGCAAAAATAGGTCACAGAAGACCAGAACTATCCCAAAAAACACACAAAGACAGATAACAAACAACAAAGTATACCTATACATGATATTTATTCTTTGATTTCAGAGGAATCAACCAAGAAGTCTTCAAATGCCTTCCATTAATAGGGACCTCGAGCATTTCACCATCTAAGTCCTTGAGGAAGAAGATATTCTCACCAATCCTGATATCTTGAAGTAAGGCCCTCCAGATATGATTCAAATTTTCCATGCTTTCCCTTATCCTCATGTCCTGCTATCCCATAACAACATGAGATCTCCAACAATTAAATCTCTAGGAGTGCCTTTTTGTGAATAAATTTTCTTCATTTCTCTCTGAACTTTACTGCCTCGGGTGTGATGCCCTTCTCTCTTCCTCAAGCTCAATAATTTGATTATGCGGCTCGTAGGACCTATCTCTGAATCTTCCATCTATTGCATAAAATGATAATGAAGATAATTGCTGTTAGAGTAGGTATTTACCTTGCTCATGTTCACTAGTACTTTATTTACCTTTATTATATTTAATCTCACCCACGTTATGTGTTGTTGATATTGATTTTATTCTTATTTGAGATATTAGGAGATTTATCTATTTTTAGGTATAGTTCTTCCTTGAATCTATGGTATTGACTAGTTCTTTCCCTTTTCCTGATCTACGGTATTGACTAGATCCTTGATGTGTATCTCTCCTAAAGTCTATGGTCTTGCTAGTCTTTTATGACTAGTTTATTTCCTTGATTTATGGCGTGAATCTACGACCTGACTAGTTCTTATATTGTTATTCCTTGCTATATAAGCAAGGCCCATTCTCAATGTATTGCAATCGAGTTCGCATTATAATAGATCAATGGCAAATTATAATAGATCATTGAGTTCTCATTTATTTTCAAGGTTTTATGTAACGTAATTGTGGCGAATTGATTTCATCTTATCCATCATGGTGTTTGATTTAGCATCTTTGTTCTTTGGCTTTGGTCGATCTGTTATCGTTCCTTTCATGGTAGCAGAGTGGGGAGGATTGCTGTTAGCATCCTCTGTTAAGTTTTAATTTGTAAATTAAATTATTTTGTGTATTCATAATTTGGGATTTGGTCATATTGTTTTATTGCGTCGCCATGTTTATGGAAAACTACCTTCCATTCAGATCTGAAAGGCATAAAATCCTAAATCGACAAAAAACTTGGTCTTTTCAGTAGACAAATCATGTTTTTTTTTTTTTTTTGGTTGTTACAAGAGAAGCACAGAAGATCACCTCAGATCATGCCCATCAACACAATAAATCACTGGATTTTTTTTGGATCTCTTGATTTTTTTTGAGATCGTGCAGGCAATTGTTGTTAAAGCTGTAGCTTTCTCGGTTTTGGCATGTAGGAAGGTGTTTTCGTTATTTCATTTTTTGGCAGGGGGTCCACGGATGCTATGCACGTATTTAATCACCCCTTAAATCCTTAGCCCTTGGTCATATGGTACGGGCGTATGAGGGCTGATTACTTGTGATTCTTACTAGTAGGTGCTTAACTTCAGCCCCCTTTAATTTATTTCTCATGGTGAAGGCAATAACATTTTAATTTGTTTTAGTGAACCTACGATAAATAACGTAGAAAAACCGTAAAAAACTTGTATTTATCATAATCAGTTTTGATGCCCTTTTTTTGTAAAAGTTGCTTGTTTTCCTCATGCCTCTTTCCATTGGAGTTATTTATTTTGAGACTTTGCACTATAATTATAATGCCCAAATTGGAGGAGTTTTTATAATCACTCGTGATGCATTGTTTTGGATGCGCCCGACGTTCCTAAATTTTGTGGGAGTTATAGTTTTGTACTATCATGGATCTGAAAATGAATGCTTTTTCTTTGAAGTATGTGGACTTCAAGAGGACATTGTAAAAGAATTTTGGGAGAAAATAGATCGCTTAAAAGTGAAATTCTCTTCTAAAATTACTCATTCATGATAAGGATACAATAATACACCTCCTAAGACAAACTTGCTAGCCTACGACATCGCCACATATTGTGGGACAACCATATCCTGCTTCCTAGTCCACTTGTTATTTTTTACTTACTCTTATACCCACTGACATTGATCTGCCGTTTTTTTTAGCCTGAACCCTTTTTTTTGATCTTTATAACTATTGACGCTTGTGATTATTGCATGCTCTTCCACATTTGTGGGCCTATTACAGTAACCACATGTGTGTATTCTACTTCTCCTCAGTTGCATGGCTTTTATAAGAAGCATACCACTGCATTAAGTTCTCACATGCGCCATTCTATGGGTCCTCTCACAAGAGGAGTCATTGTAGAGCGATGAGTGAGTAGAGGTAAAAGGCTGTGGAAAATAGTAAGGAGGCAAGGGGTTGGTTGGGGTGCTTTTGTGGGAGGTTTGTTGTGTTGGGGAGATAGGGTGAGAAGTGAGAGATGCTTCACAGGGTATTATTTTCCTCTATCTACTGTGAAGTGGAATTCTATCATGAAAAATAGGTTTTCGAGCCGAATCTTCATTGGGAATCACACATTGACAAAGCTCATTTTTTTGTTCACGTACTACTCAACTCTTTCGGAGATTCTGAGCAACACTGAGTTCGACATCTTTCACTCAGGGTTTGAGAAAACTGAGATTTCAGTGGTTAACATGATCACAACCTGACACCGCCACCTGATGTTCTTTTTGCATGCACCCATTGTGCATTTTTTCACCAGTCATATATGTAGGCATCTCTTCATCCATCCGCGTTAGTTGGGTGGATAATCTGATTCACTCGTGGAGATGACATAACATTCATTGAGATGACTCTACAAACAAGGCATGGCTCCTAACCATTTCACCTCTTGCTCCACTTTCTATACAGGCTGCATTGTGATTCTTCTTTTTTGAGCATTTTTCTTTAGTAGTGTAGTGTATCTCTCTTGTTTGTTGAGAGATTTTGTATCTGTATTTTTTGACACTTGTGCATGTTGACAGTCTCTTTATGGGGAGCTATTCTGGTTGGAGCCCATTGGTTTAGTTTTTCAAGTGTTTTGAGTAGTTGTTTTTTTTGACAACTCATAGAGAGTTGTAGAGCCCTCCACCCATTCAGCATTATGGAGGGTGTGGTGTTGAATCCTTCCCGCTTCTTCATCAGGTTTTGTGTCCTTGCCTTGTGACCTGTTGGCTTTTCTTGGATGTGACCTGGGAGGTTGTGTCCTTGCCTTGTTGCTTTGGTTATTGTTTCTTGGATCGTGGCACACCTATTTGTAGCACTTGATTGAATTATGTTTGGTGTTTTAATTGGCACTTTTTGACCATCACTCGCGTTTGATTATCTCTTTGTATGGAGCTATTTGTTGGAGCCCATTCATTTGTTTTTGAGATTTTTGTGATCAAGCATGGATTCAGACCACAGTGCACACCAAACTTCTTCCCGCTTGTAAGATTTTTTTGGGAGCCTAGCTTCTTCTTGGATGCCTTGGAGCGGGTCTTTACTCTCTTTACTACGTCTTTGTTTGACTGGTTTTGGGGTACCTGATGTGTCCCTTTTTCTCAGTTATTGTACATTAGTACCTCATATGGCCCAATGTTTGGACTCATACTGTGGACAAATGCCCACTCTATTTGGCCCCTAGCTTCACGTAGGGGGGGGTGTTTAGAGTCGGTATTACCTTACTCATTTCACCTAGTTACTTTATTGTACATTTATTTTATTCATCCTCACCCCCACTTTAATGTTTGTGGATATTATTTTATCTTATTTAGATATTAGGAGATATTATCTAGTTTGTTAGTATAGTTCTTCTTGATCTACTGTATTGACAAGATCCTTGATGTCTAGTTCTCATCCTAAATCTATGGTCTTGACTAGTTCTTTGATGACTAGTTTTTCCTTGATTATGGCTTGATCTAAACCTTGCTGGTTCTTAGATTGTTAGTCTTGCTTATATAAGCAAGGCCCTTCCAATGTAGTCTTTGAGTTCCATATAATATATGATCTTCTCTCATTTATTTGCAAAGGTTTTTATGTAAGTTATTCGGGAATTTCTTTCATCTTATAATTGGGGTGTTTTGATTAGCATCTTTGTTCTTGGTTTGGTACAATCTGGTTATCGTTCCTTTCATTGCATATGTAGAGGACAGCAGGCCCTTAGTTTCTATATACCAACTCAATGGCCTCTTTCCAGTCACCCTCTTGATGTGATCCTATCTGCCCAAACAACAAACTTCAACTTTTCAACCCTCACTTTCTCTTTTCTACTCCAGTTATCTTCGATGATCTTCAACAAATGTTTGTTACTGGACTCAACTTGTCCTTTTTCCTCCTTGTGTATTGTATAGAGGCATATATTCAGGTTGATCTCATACTCCTTGTGCAACATTATCACCAAAGTTTTACCTGTAATCTCATTGCATTGTCAGCAATAATCTTGACTGGCACCCCAAACTTGCAGATGATGTTGTTTAGCACAACATCCATGACACCTTGGTGTTTTGCCCTTCCGGGTGGGAATTGTTCCACCCAGTTAGTAAAATAATAAGTTTTCGCTCCACCAGGAACCCTTATAGCCAAGCACCTTGAGGGGTCTAAATTCCAAATCTCACCAAGAAATACCTCCCCATTGTTGAATGTTGCTTCAATTGATACAGGCTATAAAGGAAGGGAGCTTGAACTTTCGTTCTCCAAAGAATGCGCGACAAATTTCATCACTATCTTTCTTAACCAAAAGGTTTTATCCTTGAAGAGATGGTTGCCACCAATAACTCCAGCCCTTGGATCTTGTGTGTTGTGCCTCTTGCATCAAGTGCCCCCATAAACTCCTCCATTGAGATCAGCAATTATCTTGGGTGATTCTTTCTTCAGTAAGCACCTTAAGAGGACTCCCTCTGGTTCTTCCAACTAACCCATAATCAATTGATGACATATTTTTTTGGGAGGCAAACTTAAGGCTCTCTTCTGGTTTCTTACTTAAGTGTCGAGGGAAGCTAAATGTCTAAGATAAAAGATTAAATCTTATAACACCTCAAAATCATCAATGTTTGCAAAAAACTCTACCCTACCTTTCTACTCATTTACCTAAATAGTTGTAAGTTGCTCCCTGCCATAAAGCTTAGCCAGCCCAAACCTCTCATATCTTTCATGCTTTAAGATGTCCCTGTCATATTATCACCAACCTGCTCCTCTTTCTGAAGACTCTCCCTCTCTGATAAGATATCCTTGACCATGGTGTGGGAACATAAAAAAGAATTTTAAGAACTAGAATATAGGCCTGAAAACCTTTGCTTTTTACCGAGGCAATTCCCTTGATTTTCCATGATATGTACTTCTCTGCATCTAGCCCCCTACAAGGAATTAACCTGAACAGGAATAGGCCTTCAACTCAACTCCTTCATCATCCTTTTGTAGTAGACAGAAGAAAATTAGTGTTTCTCTGAAGCAAAGGAAAAAATATTTTGAAAAGGCTTCTTAACTCGGAGCTATCAAACAGTGGCATGCTTTGTAACTCTTAATCCATTGAATCTTGGTGGCAGCCTCCTCCTATTTGATGACATTTCTTTCTTCTTTCAGCATAGATGTGATTGGGTGAATAGGTTATCTCAAAAAGTTTAGAGATGAACTTTGATAAATTTGATTTTCCCAACTAAAGGACTGAATTCCCTTTTTTGGTTCTTTGATTAGGACTTTGCGAACGAATCTACTCTTTTAGGACAATCATCACTCCCTCTTGTGACATTATGTGACAAGAAACTTCCTTTTAACCCTCCAAAATGGAATTCTTTGATTAAGTGAAATGCCCATACTCTCTACATCTTATCAGCATTTTTCTCCAAGGCAGTAGGTGATCACCTCTCTTTCTAGAAAATATAGTTACATCATCCTGATACACTTCAATAAACTTGTTATGTAACCAGGAACAAGCAACACTCCATTGTTGTTTTGAAAGGTGGGCTCTAGCATTCATCAGACCAAAGGGTAATCCGATATAAACCAGAGTTTTCCCACAAGGAGTAGTAAAGGTTTAGTTTGATCCTTTTTATTCGCTTTTCCCCCCACACAACTTGGTTGTACCTAGAGAAACCATATAGGTCGAAAGAAACTAGAACCAGTCACTAACTTACAGCCTGTGTTCCAGGGTAGGTAAAGGGATTAGTTATCCTTCATTGAAGCTTTGTTCAGATATCCGAAAATCCCACACATAACGTGATATCACCCATGTCTTTCTGAATATACTGGTTAGAACCCAAGAGGAAAACCTTGTGGGAGGGATAATCCCTCAAATATTAGCTTATTTAAGTTATTCTAAATCTTGAGGATCAAGAGTGCACTGAGGGGCCCCTTTGTTTCTTCCTGACTGGCTTTGCATTAAGATTCCAAGGGAATTCATGTGAAACAGGTCCTTCTTTGTAGGCTTGAGCTTAGAATAGGTTCCAAGGCCATGCAAATCCTTGGGATCTTTTCAACAACTGGATGTGGACTGCTTCTCCTCCGTACTGAGGTTTGCTACCTAACCAAATCCTGACTCGGCTTCTCCTTTTTTCAAGGTCCTGTTGCTAATATCCCTCGAGGCTTATACAATATTACCCATGCAAATCACATTATCAAAAGTGGGACTCAAGGAGCAACAATCCCTCTAGGAATGGTGTTGGGTTTTAAGTTGGATGATTGCCCTTGCTAAACAAGCTTAATTTCCTTCAATTGTAATACCATCGACTCAAATCAGTGTATTGATAAAAAAACTCTCCCGTATAATAGAACTATTTTGATCTAAGTGCATCATCACAAACCTACCAATGCTGAAATGTTGTCAAGGACAAAAGGTTTGTCAAATAGCTTCAACTTCATACTCACAATAGGGTACATTGTAAAGTTGTCAAACTAGAACCCAACACTGCAAGCGATCTTCCAAGTCATTGAATTTCCTATCATGATGCACAATGTTGAATGAATCAAACATCTCAATAGAATCCAAACTTCATGCGTTGTACTACTTCATTCACTGATTCTTTGTGGCACTATAGTTTTTTGACTTGTTTTACAATTAGTTTTGAGTCTCCTTGACAATGATGTCCTTGAAACCATAGTTCTAGGAAATTCTTGAACCCAACAACAATGCCTCATACTTAGAAATTTGTTGGTGCACTCAAATTGAGTTTGAAGGAGAAAACATATTTTTCCTGACCAGGGAGATAATAGAACAACACCAGGCACCATTCCAAACATGGAGCAAGCTCCATCAAACAATATATTCCAAGGAGATCCTACCTGTTCAAAACACTTGCATTCTTCAATTTTGTGCTCCTTCCCCATCACCAAATCCCACAAAGTTATCTGCATCACACTTGTGTAAAATACCTCATAGGATGCATTGTTTGGGATCCTCAAATAAGATTTTGCAAACACATTTTCTTTTTCCAATACAACTGACAAGGATGCACATCACTTGGGGATGCGACATTAGACATGTCCATTGGACACTCCCACTACCAGTGTGGCCCATTTTATTGCCTAGCAAAACTACCCAACTGGCTTGGACAATCACTATGAACCACATCAAGTTTTAAATTTTTGACCGAGGTCGGCTAACAACGTATACACACTAGCCCTTCAAAACATTCCCACTATTGGGCCACCCCTATAGATTCCTAGCAGTACACTTACCATATGCTACTGTCACTTTGCTCTCTCGCCTCATTATGACTCCAAAAGGCATGGGAACAATTGGCATTGGGGATGCCCCGAGTCAAACATGCGTATGCAGCAATCTATCCTTACTGATAAAATGGTGAAGAAGAATGGATCCACATTCATTTTAGAGTCCACAAAGAGTCCCCAAGTAGGGACCTGTCCAATGTTTCTCATAGTAAGCTCTTTGATGCTGGGGGTTCTTTTGGTTTTTCAAGACAGTGGTATCCATAATTGTTTATGTTTCTGCTTGGGGTGGTATTTCTTTTTCAACCCAAAGTATCAAATGCGGTCTATTTTTGTGGCTCAGGGATCCTGAGAAGCTCAAAATTAGAACAGATACTTTGATTAACATTTAAGACTTGGGCAATAATAATATGGGGAATTTCTTGGCAAGGTAGCATTGGAAGGGGAAGCGAATACATTCATTAGGGTGGTTGCAAGTTTTTGACCCTTGGGCAGGGGGAGGGGTGTGATTTTTTTTCTTAGAAACTGTAGGGTTTTTTTAACAGGTGCATCTTTCCTAAGAAGCCTCTTTTAGGAATGTTTGAAAGTAAGGGAGATTTTGGCTTGGCTTGAGGCCTTTGCCCCTTTCACAACCTTACTTCTTGTATTAAATTCTTTCTCTTGAGCCACGATAACATTCCTCAGTAAACTTTTCTATGCTCCTTAGAGGGGATGCCTCCATCATAATTCTTTATCATTAAAGGCCCTTAAATATTCAAAGTCATTATTGGGAAATTCAAAATCTTGTACAATATCTACTTCTAAAGTATGAGGGAGGAATAATGGGTACCCTATGAATGGAATCCCAAAAGGTGGCAGGAAATTGGTAACTTATTCACCTAACCGAAGTTGCCCCCTTGTTGTGAGATTGTGGAGCAAACCCATCATGCTTACATCATCATCATTCATTCATCAGCTTATTCTTTTTCTTTGCTGATACTTCTTTACATGGAGCATGGGGCCATGAAACATTTTCTCACATTAGTCAATGACATTTGTCTCCTCCACCACAACAAATCTGACAGCCAAAGGATCAGGTACCATTCTGTTATCCCTGGCATGAGAACTGTCTATTTCCAAATCCAATAGTCCCTTTCCTCTGTCATTAGTATTTGGTGATTTTTGAACCTGTATTCACTTAAGTCCTATTGTTGGACCTGGTGTGGAGCTCTTCCCAATTTCCCTTCTCAGCTTGGAGATAGCTGTAGGATATTTCTCTTTGACAACCCCTGCCAAAGTCCTTCACAACTTCTTCCAAATCAGCAGCCTTAACTTGTTTGGGGATTTTCTGGGTTAACCAGCTTTACATCTTCTCTCTTTGGAGGCTTTCCAATTACCTTGATATTATTTTCTATTTACAAAGCCATGGTAAAGGCGTGCCTCAATTTTGTGTGGTTTTTGTCTCTTAAATAATATGTAGCCCTTTTTATCAATGCATCAGTATATTTGATTAAACAGACTCATCACAAGGTATTATTCTAATAGGAAATCTTCTCAGGTCTTATTAAACCTTGTGTTGAAATCATGTACCGACTCATTAGGTTTCTTTTTGATATTTTCAAAATTCTGTCAAAATAAACCTGGAGTCAGTCCTGGTCACCATAGTGCAGTCTGAATGCATTGCTCATGTTTAGTCCAAGAGTCGATATAATTATCTAGGCAATGCTTTATATACCAGTCCCTAGCATCCTCTTTCCAAGGTCACTGCATAAACAAATTGATATAAACATCCTCATGTTCAATCTAAAAATCTCCAACAGTATTGATAAAAAAAAACTTAGATGTGTATCACCAGTAATAGCATTGTTTTAACTGGAACTTTGGCATTCTATTCCTTACATCTGAGTCACTACATTTGGGTAACCATCCATTCCCACAAAATTTATAGGTCCAAAGTGTTTACAAACAAATGGAGGCCTAAGTTGAGCCATATTGATTTGATAAGGTAGTCCCTGGAGGGGTGAAAACTGATGGGGAGAAGAAAGGTTCTTGGAGACATGAGTATAATTTTTCAAAATGCATACCCCCAAAGGCCTTGCTTCTTGGAAATATCTATCAACCTCAAAAAACATAGGTGCAGAGTGGTGAAGGAAAACCTTTCAAATGAAATGTAAGGTCCCCTCTAGCTCGGCGGGCCAATGGAGGGATGGCTTTCCTCTTATTGGATAGTCTTGGTTGGGTGGATAGAATCGCTTCTCCCCCCATTTTTTTGTGAATAAATAAATCTTGGAGGAGCTATCTTGTTGGAGTTATGAAGCTTGGAGTTTTTTTGGAGACCTTGTGAAACTTCCTTTGTGTTATTCCCACTTACAGGGGAGAAACTTGTAATTTTTTATTCTACTTTTAGCATATATTCTTGTGATGATTTCCCACTTTTAAGTGGAGGAACATTGTATAGAACTATTGAAGGAAATTATATCCCATTGTTTAGTTATGAAAGTTGTATTATATATTGAAAAGGAGAAGAGATAATTCTGTTGTAAAGTTGTTTGTGAAATAGAAAAGAAAGTGATTCCCTTTATTTGGAGTTGGTTGTTGAGTGAAAGGAAGTTCTATGTTTTTAAAGAAATGGGTTATCCTCATGGAAAAGAAAGTATAATTTCATTATGAAGTCGTTTATTGTATATGAGAAAGAAGGAAACTATAGAAGTTGTAGATGTTGAAAATGTATACATAGTAAATTTGATTGGAAAATAAAGTTGTTATAGTTTTCTTGAACATATATTTGTTATAGTAAAAATGGGACCAGAGAACAAATTTGAAGTATGTTGTTATTTGGGAACGTTGATTAATTTAGTAAAGAAAATAACAATGTAAAATTAGATTTAGATTTCTTTTCTAATGGAATTTAAATGAAGATTATTTAAACAAATGAAATCATTCTAGTAAGTAGATGTACCTTTTTGGATTTGAAAATGCCTAAACGAGTAGATTTAACTAAGGATCAAAAAAATAGAAAATAAATCCAAAAAATGGAAATCTAGATGTACAAAAATAAGCTCATAATGTATTTTAGCTCATCTTAGTAACTTTTAGTTTTTGTGAAATTTTTAGTTTTAGGTTCTGTTTTTCAGAAAATAGGACCGATGCCCTGTGTAGAGCGGCGGTCCCATAACTCCAGCTCAGGCTAAGGCAGTGGTCTCAAAACCACTGCTCAGTAGGGCAGCAGTTTATGGTTTGTCACCCAAGTAGGGGGGAGAACCCAAGACCGTCGGTCTTCTCTGGAAGGTGGTTCTGTCACTTACGACAAAAATTCTTGGATCCGTTCTTGTGCTAAAATTTTAACTAGTTTATACTAAATTTTAATTTGTAAAATTTAACTAATAATCAAACAACAAGAAAACAATGAGTAATCGCATGGATTTGAGCAATAAAAACCTACAAATGTTGAATTAAAACATTCTTTTCATTTCATAACAATGGGGGTAGGGTTTGCCCCAAATTTGAAAACCCAAATACAAATATCTTGAAATAAAACCAGATTGGTGAAGGAAACCCCTTCCAATCCTTGAATGAAATAGATCACATTGATAGAACTACATCTAAACTAATCTAAGTAGATCTCCTTATAGAATCCTCCTTACTTCTTCCTTGTTTGCTCCCATGGCTTCCTCCTCTCCAACCTGAAATTTTCAACAAAAAAAAATAAACCAAATGAGGAGAATAGAATGAAGGAAAGGTTTTAATATAAATTCAGACAGAAATTTAGGGCTAGTTTCGAACCCTAGGATCTAGTGGCCAAGATTGATTTGGTCTAAGGTGGAGGATTAACCCTAACTTTTTTTGTAGAAATGTATTTTAATTTTTAAATTAAATCCTTAAGGGTATGTGTAGATGGGTGAATGGGACAATTAATTGCCTTAAGAGTGTAAAGTCTTTATTAATTATTAGTATGTTTTATGAAATTAATAAAATGACTTTAAACTATTAGGATAATAAAACTAAAGTAATTAATCATGAGGTCAACTACATTTAGGAATTGAACATTAACTAAGAAGAGAAAACAATTAACAAAGTAAATTAACTATGAACCTCCTTAATTGACTTTTAATTAATCGACCTTAGAGATAGAAGCAATTTTAATATGTAATATTTTAACTAGACCTGGCCTAACAATCTTAAAGTTGATTTTAGTGATGTAAGTTAATTTAATGAACCATGAGGGGTCAACCACACTTGTAACCTTCTTATATCTCAAACAAAAAAAATTAGTCACAATTTTTGGGTCAAGTGTTAGGTTGTGGTGTGTTTTTATAATGTCATTTTTTATGGGCGTTACAGTTACCTGACATGTGATTAATGCAACAGGAATCTAAATAAAATACAACACAATGGCTCTCTTCTGATAGATTACTCTCAATAGGAGATAAAGAAGGTGTTGCTTAAAAAATATTTATGCATGCAATAAACATGGAGCTCAGATTAGAGCTCCCAACCTTATTTTGATTCTACATGTTCTAATCATACTGTTTTTTGTTGTAATCATAACCATAATGCCCATATCTCTTGCAAAAATGACATTTCACATAGGACTTATCCTGTCTCTGACAAGAAAACTTATTATGATTTTTATCTTAGCTATGTACACTTCCACTTGAGTTTGATGGACCACTTTTGTGTCCTCTAGATGAAATTATTCCTCTTCCTCTAGATTGATGCTTCCTCTTACTCTTGCACAAAATCCTAATACCTACGATGAAAAATATTTATCTACAACTACATGTGACCTGTTCAACCTTAGTTCATGATTTATTAGTGATGCATACAACTCATCAATTGAAAATGGACTCATATCCTTAGTTTCAGTAATAGAAACTTCAAAAGGATCAAAATTTGTAGGAAAACTTCTAAGCAACTTTTCAATTATTCTTCTATATTCAATATTTTTACCATGAGATTTAATTTGATTGACTAAACTAACTACAAAAGTAATGAATGATTCTATGGAATCTGAATATTTAATTGACATGTTTTCAAATTCTCTTCAAAGTAATTGTAGTTTGGAATTTTTTACTCTCTCCTTACCTTGATATGAAACTTGGAGAGTGTCCCATGTTATTTGTGCTTTATTAGTTATTGCCCACTTTAGGCAGGATTCTTTCATGCACAGCTTGATGAATATAGAAAATATATTTTCTATCATTCTTTCTTAATTCTTTCAAAGTATATTTGTTTATCTGTGAGAGTGCACTATACGTTGTTGCATTTGTGGGATCTTTGTACCCATTCTCTAAAATTTACCACACATCCTAGGATCTAAATAGTTCCTTCATAGTTAATGAACATTACTTCTAATTATTTCCTATAAATTTTAATGTCTACAGACTAGATATAGAATCCATAACTTGTTGTCAATTATAAATTTTCTAAGAGACAACAATATTATACCAATTTTTAGAAATAAGGAAAATAAAACAACGAACAAAAGAAATAAAATAAATAATGTTGCAAAGAAACAAAGTATTCAACACTAAAATTATCACTTCTGTGCATATATATCTTCTTCCCCATAAGAGATTCATCTCAACACAATATGTGTGTAAAAACACTTACAATTTCCTCCAATACATATAGGTCTTTCACCTAACAATAGAACATACAACTCTAAAAAATGAGCAATTTTAATAGTAAAACTATTGACTAAAAATAGCACATGCTTTTGCTCATGTAAACAAAGCTTTTTTTAAAAAAAAATTCTTTTATCTTAAAAATAGGAACATCTAATTAAAATTAACCTATGCATGGAAAAAAATGTTTCTTTTCTCTTTTATTAATAATAGTAAAAGCATGTGGGGAGAAATAATCTATTTCCAACACTAAATACTACAGGAATGGATTTGGAAAATATGTTTTCAACTACTAGAGATTTACGATCCATTTATAATAACACTAAGTAGCCCTAATTTATTATATTTACTTATATTAATATACATCCAAATTTACATTTATATTTTTACATTTACATCTATAAATGCTACATAATTTCTATTCTTATACTTCATTATTTACTATAGTAAATAAAGTACTTATTATTTCTTGTGTAGTTTCAAAAAATTATAAATAAAGACATTTGTTTGATGATGATATGCATTTCAGTGTGGCCACATTATGGTTGTATGTAATGAATAAATTCTCATTTGTAATTTTTTAATATATGATGTGTTATGCTAAATTTGTGTCCCTTTTTAACTTCTTGAACCAACTCAAATCTCGTATAATATATTATAGGTATTTTTAGTAGGATACTATAGCTTACATCATTATATAGAACTTGAGGTGTTTTTGTCATGGTCTTAGGGCCCAGTAATATGCCTAAGTTAATTTCTCCAAGTGTCTTTTTAATTTTTTTTTCCACAAACCCTTGATCACTATATGGGATTTAGCTGGCAAACGGGTGTCCCTTTTAAGAAATGATTCACTTTATATTTTTAAAATCTACACTTGTTCTCTTCTAGGAAATTTTTTATATACACGGGATAATGAAAGCTATCTATGGATTCAATAACTGGTTAGTTGATTGGTGAAGTTGTTAGGCTTTGAAAAATCCCACCAAGCATCAATTTTTGTCGAGTGCAAAATCCTAAGGTGTCTTCAAAAGGGATGAAGCTAGGATCATGCACTAGGAAAATTTGGTGGAATGGATACCCCTTTGAACTTTCATCTAAACTAAAGAATATTTAATTAGACAGTACCATCAAAATAATTCTATGGAAGGGATAATGTCCATCAAAATTATCTCATGGCAACACTTCATCACTCTAAAAGGTAGTGATTTTTGCTCAAATAATCATGGATATAATAATAGAGGAAATTTAATAAGGCTTAATGTTACATAATAATGCGGTTTATGATAAATATTTAAAAATAATTTCCTTATATAAATATTAATTTTGATAAGTAAATCAAGGAAGAATATAGTAACTTCAGTGTTTTTAAATTGATCTTTGATGTTATTAAGTCTTTTAAAAAAATTAGTTGGAAGAGAGGATTTTGGAGGATTTTTTTTAATAATCGCAGTTGAAGTTGAGGACCACAAGGAGACTATTCATTGATTCTATACATCCCTCTATTATATTGTATTGTTTGACAGATTGGAAGTCAACATGTAATGGGAACTACAATATGTATCACTAGAAAGAACTGCAACTTATACATTATGGGTAAGGAATAAAAAACATAGAGTAAAATCATTGAGTTACATAATCTTAACATGTTAGTAAAATATAGTATGGGTCAAAGCATATACCTATGTTCCATTTTTGTTATTTTCTTTTTGCTAGAAAAAATGTCCCACAACTATTAACTAATCAAATTTGTATAAAATGAATATACACATTTTTTAAAGAGATCAGATATACTAAGTTCCAATACATCAATTATTTACCTGAACTTTTGATTTATTTTATTAACATATTTTTAAATATTTATTTACTATTCAATTTTGAAAATATTTGTGGCCAATTAGTGGGAAACACTTATAACAATATATGAAAAATAAATTTTCCTTATTATTTTAGAAATGAATATTAATATATCTAGAATAAGAGTATGTCATTAGAAAGTAAATATTAAAAAGGACATTATCATGAAATCTTGTCTACTAACATCGAACTAATTATACATACCAATATATGTAATGTACATGTGAAATTATATTTTCTATAACAAATAAGATAAGAAATAAGAAGTACATTTGGAGTGATTAGTTACATAGTTAAAGACACTTTTTAAGTATTTTAGAGTCATTCCATATCCATAAACAAGATAATTTTAAAAAACATACATGCCCTTAGTTTGACCTAATAATGGTGGGACTCCTTAGACAATAATTAAATACGTAAATAAATAATGTTTAAAAGAAACATCCAAAATGACCTTATTTTGACGTATAATCAAATCCTAACATCATTCTATAGCTACGATAATTTCACCTTATAGTTTTTGACTATATTTCAACTATGGGTTGAAAGTGGGATGACATTAGCTTGGTGAAAATAACATGACATTAGTTTTTGACTATACGTCACCATTAATTTGACTTAAATCATATGATTAATTCCTGACTATAGGTTAATGTTACTTTGAATATAACAATAGAGTAAGGCGATGACTATAGGTTGTTATAGGACCCAAATATAAGTTAGATTTCCACCCCTACTATAGATTGACTTTGGGACCCAGCTATAGATTGACTTTAGGACTTGAATATATATTGGATTTTAGACCTACATATAGCTTTGTTATAAGCATAGCTATAGTTCAAATTTATTTTTGAAAAATAGATTTTAAAAATAATGGTTTTTAGTTACTTGATTTTAATTAATGTACTATATTATACTTAATCAAAACAAGGGGATAGAAAAATTTAATAGTATGTGTGACTAGTTCTATATTTTAAGGAAGTGGTATCTTGCTAGGACTATATAGAAGAAAATAGATAAGAGAGAAATTGAGAAAGAGAAAGAAGAAAAAAAAATCAGCCAAAATAAAAAAAATGGAATCAAGAGGAGTGAAATAATGTCCAAGATATTTCAAATTATAAAAGGTAAAAATAAATAAAAAGTTATAAACCAAAGAAAATAAAAACAACATATCTATAAAACCCTAACATGCACCAATATTTAATAAAACATATAAATACACTAACAGAAAATTAATTAACTAATCCCTTACCAATAATAAATTTATGGATAAAAGGATACAAAAAATTTATGCTCTTGTTAGAAAATTAATACATTTGTTAGTATTTGTTAAACGGACAGTTGAATAACCGTCTCTTCCACCGCTGCCTCCCTATCGGCCTATATAAAGGCATGCACTATATTCATTTAATACATAGCAATATAAAAATCTTCTCTGTCCGCCTATCATTGGTATCAGAGCATGGTTGTGCGTGAAGGAAGAGAGGAAGAGTTGTGCATGCGTGAAGTTTCTGTTGCCTGTCATGTTTTAATTTTTGTTGTGCGTGGTGTGCGTGGAGTGTTCCTTGAGTGAACTCTGCCTGTCTCTGTTTGCTGTTGGCTGTGCGTGTTGGAGAGTCCTTTGCTGGCGTGGAGACTGGAGCAAAGTTTGTGAACCTGTGCGTGCGTGGAGAGAAGAAATTTGTGCGTGAAGACTAAGCATTTTGCTGTACGTTTTTTGCTTTGCTGGTGTGTGAAGGAAGAGAGACTGAGCCTGGACTGTTGCCATTTCTTTTGCTGTGCATGCCTTAGACTGTTGCCATTTCTTTTGCTGAGGAGAGGAGACTGAGCCTGTCCCTGCGTGAAGGAGGAGAGGGTGTTCCTTGCCGAGAGTTATAACCCTTGCGTGAACTCTTATCTGTGCAAACCAGTGAACTTGTGCGCCTATCATCTGGTGCGCCTTCTTTGTTGGCTGTACGTGGAGATTCAGGAGAGGAGATTCATTGCTAGAGCCCAGAGCAACTGTCCGTCCTTTACTCACGAAAGGAGACATTGCTAAGCAAGATTCGTGCTTGTGACTGCTACGTGTAAGCAAAGTCGGCAAATTGCAAAACTGTGTGTGGGTGTATGTCTCAGTTTTCAGATGCACAAAGCACCGCGAGCAATGCACCAAATATTTGGGCATTGAATGACAACGAGGACACCACTGGGCTGTTCTTTGCCTTGGTCAACGAGCTACACAACACTGGTAACATTCTCTTTGACGAGATTGTGCACCGAGGACTGTTGGAATACTTTTGGTTCGACGTTCGATGTCAAGCACGGCGGATTCGTGCAGAACTTAAATGTGGTTATGATGCAGATGACGAACGTGAAATAGAACGCCCACAGGAGCGTCGGCGTCTCACTGCACGAGCCTATAGAGCCCATCTTCGGGACAGATTCCTTCAGTAAGCATTGTAGCCATTTTGAAAAATAAATAAATAAATAAGATACATTTTTGAGTTTTTTGAAAATTTCTGCTCCAAAAATATTGCTATCCGATGCCCAACTCTTGAAAGGGCCAAATTTCGCCGCATGGAAAACCAAAATGCGGACGATTCTTCAATTCGAAGATCTTTGGGGGATTGTCTCTGGCAAAGACGCCCCTCCCGCAGACGATGATCTATTGGAAAAATATGAAAAGGCTAATGCGAAAGCACTAATGCTCATCACCCTCAGTCTTTCTGATGAGGTGCAGCCATATATTCGGGAAGCAACTGGTTCTTCTCAGGCATGGAGCGCATTGTGTACCATCTACGAAGCTAAGAATCTGACGTCAAAGTTGCAACTTCAGACAAAGCTTCATACGATGAGTATGCATGAAGGCGAATCGGTAGAAGCCTTCTTGTGGCGTGTAGCTGAGTTACGTGCAGAACTCTCTGCACTCGGTGAACCAGTGGACGACAAGTTGCTAGTCCCGCTCACCCTGCGAGCTCTTCCTTCACGGTTTCGGACACTGATCACCACGTTGACAATCACTCAACAGGAGGTGAGTTTTGCAACCCTGGTGAATTATCTCCAGCAGGAAGAAGCCATGCAAAATGTACAAGAAGCCTTCGAAGACAAGGCTCTCATCACGAGGCAAAAACATAAGCCTCGGAAAGGGCAATCTGCCCCCCAAAATCAGAAGCAGCATGCTCAGCAGCCATCTTCACAGCGGCCACCACAGCGGCCACCCCAGAAGCAGCATAATCACAAGGCAGATCGGTGGTGCCACATTTGCTCCACGGATACACACACGACTGCGAACTGTTATTACAACTGTCGCAAGTATGGAAATTCTGGCGAAGAGAGCACTTCTGGCTGAGGATATTCCAAGAAATCCCGATGGCATGCTTGTAATCAGAGGTAGAAGGGCCACATTGCTGCTCAGCAGGATGCCACCTCCGATGACGAGGTACCAGATACGACTCATTCTGACATTGTTCTAGTCTCACAGACTTCGCATCCGTCAGAAGATGTCTGGTTGATTGATTCAGGTGCCAGCAAACACATGACTGGCAACAAGAAGTTGTTCCATACTCTGAGTGACCGGTCCACTAGAGATCGGATCACCATTGCAGACAATCAAGAGTATATTGCAGCAGGGATTGGTGATGTCATCATTCCTCTTGGAACACGAAGATGTACACTGACAAAGGTGCTCTATGTTCCAGGTTTGACTTCAAATCTTTTGTCTGTAAGTCAACTTCTTAACCATAGAATGCAGGTTGAATTCTTTGTTGAGAAAGGGGTCAAGTCCTGCATCATTTCCCAGGGAGAGTCAGTCATTGCTCAAGCATTTATGAAGGGCCGTCTATTTGCACTGGATGCGGTCACTTCATCTAGCATTGCTCTCTCTGCATCAACGGTAGAGTCCACTGCACTTTGGCACTTTCGATATGGTCATCTTTCTGTCGGGGCTCTGCATCAACTCAGTGCGAAGGAAATGGTAAGAGGGCTTCCTCCACTCTCCCATTCCTTACCTGTTTGCTCGGGATGTCTTACAGGCAAACAACATAGAGGTCCATTCAAACAGAGCTCTTATCATTCTACAGAGCATCTTCAGGTCGTTCACACCGATATGTGTGGACCCCTGCCAGCTAGCTTTCAAGGTTTTGTGTACTTTCAGCTCATCATTGATGATTACTCACGGAAAATGTGGGTATATTTCCTTCGGAAGAAGAGTGAGGCACTTGCAAATTTCCAAACCTTCTACCAGCAAGCCACCAGGCAGTCTGGGAAGCCTCTTCTTCTCCTCCGCTCAGATCGAGGGGGGGAATTTGTGTCAAAGAATTTTTTAGCATACCTGAAGCAGCATGGCATTCAGCAACATTTGACTGCTCCCTATATGCCCCAACAAAACGGGATTTCCGAGTGCCACAACAAGACTGTCATGGAGATGGCTCGTTGTATGCTCTCGACCGCCAAGTTGGAGGATCAGTTTTGGGCAGAAGCAGTCCAGACAACAGTGTATTTACTCAACTGGGCACCCACGAAGATCTTGCAGAACAAGACACCGGAAGAGGTATGGACTGGTCGTAAACCTTCTATTCATCATTTAAGAGTTTTTGGTTGTACTGCATATATGCATGTTCCAGATAAGAGAAGGAAGAAGATCGATCCAAAGACACTGCCATGTCTTTTCTTGGGGTATAGTACTACCTCAAAGGCATATCGTCTCATGGATCCTGAGACGAAGAAGATCTACGAGAGTCGAGATGTGGTATGTGATGAGTCGTCCTTTGACTCCCTGCCACACAATGGAGATCCAGTACCGACCTCGTCACATAGATTGCTCACACATCCAGATGATGAACAAGATGATTCTTCTCAGAGAGAAGAAGAGCTGAGTGGAGACTTGTTCGTTGATCTTGGCACACTGGAAAACACATCTTCACATCAGCAGCGCCAACGTCCAAAATGGGTCCAGAGTACTATCAGGGATGCACACCTGAACTCACTTCCTGGTACTTCTACAGGAGTTAGAACACGAAGTCAAGCTATACATGAGGTAAATTTTGCACTCATGAGTTCAGTTGTTGAGAGCACCGAACCTGACACTGTTCGTGAGGCATTAGACCAACCACAGTGGAAACAGGCTATGGATGCTGAGTATGATTCCCTAATTCAGAATCGGACGTGGGAACTTGTCGATCTGCCTCCAAGTAAGAAATCCATTGGCTGCAAATGGATTTTCAAAACAAAATATAAGGCAGATGGTTCAATCGACAAACACAAAGCATGACTTGTTGCAAAGGGTTATGCTCAGCAAGAAGGAATTGACTATGACGAGACCTTTGCACCCACTGCGAAGATCAAAACCATCAGAGTTGTATGTGCACTGGCAGCACAAAATGGATGGAAACTTCAGCAGATGGATGTCAATAGTGCTTTTCTAAATGGTGATCTACAAGAAGAAGTGTACATGGCCCAACCTGAAGGGTTTTGTAGACGAGCATCAACCACACAAGGTATGTCGTCTGATAAAGTCTCTTTATGGACTTAAACAAGCACCCAGGGCATGGTATATAAAAATTAATGATCTCCTATTGTAGCATGGATTCACTCGTAGCCCCTCAGATACAAATTTGTATATCAAGAAGGTAGGAACAGAGATTGTCATTCTGGTTTTGTACGTAGATGATCTTGTGATCACAGGAAGTTCTGACAATCTTATAGATGATGTAAAGAATGATATGAAGAAATCCTTCGACATGACTGATTTGGGGCTACTTCACTATTGTCTTGGCTTAGAGATATGGCAGAAGAAGAATCATATCTTCGTCTCCCAGATGAAATATTCCAAGACACTCCTGGAAAAGTATGGGATGTCAGATTGTAAACCAATGTCCACACCTATGGAAAAAGGTTTGCAATTATCTAGATTCCAGGATTCACCATAGGTAGATGACACTCACTACAGGCAACTTGTGGGGAGTCTCATTTACTTGACTTATACCAGACCAGATCTTTGCTTTGCGGTGAGCTATCTCGCCAGATTTATGCAGGAGCCGAAGAAATGTCATTGGATAGCAGCAAAGCATGTGTTGAGATATGTCTGAGGTACAGTTGACTTTGGTCTGGAGTATCAGAAGAACACTCAGTTCTTCTTACAGGGATATACAGACTCAGACTATGCAGGATCTGTTGATGACAGGAAATCCACTTCAGGATATGTTTTTCATCTCGGATCTGGCCCTATCTCGTGGATCAGCAAGAAGCAAACTGTTGTTGCTCTCTCATCCATTGAGGCTTAATATCGTGCTGCATGAGGAGCTGTGTGCGAAGCAATTTGGTTACGTCGCATTCTTGCAGATATAGTGATTCCTGAAGAGAAACCTCCCATCATTCACTGCGACAATCAAGGTGTGTTGAAGCTTGTGAAGAATCCTGTTTTCCATGAACAAACAAAGCATATTGAGGTCGAATGTCACTACATTCGTGAACAGGTCTTGAACCACCAAATTCAGCTCTAGTACTGCCCTACTGATTCTCAGGTTGTAGATATTCTCACCAAGCCTCTCGGCAAGGTGAAGTTTGATTTGTTTAGGGGGTACATTTGTAAGAGCAATGTATTAAGGGGGGGGAGTGTTAGAAAATTAATACATTTGTTAGTATTTGTTAAACGGACAGTTGAATAACCGTCTCTTCCACCGCTGCCTCCCTATCGGCCTATATAAAGGCATGCACTATATTCATTTATAACATAGCAATATAAAAATCTTCTCTGTCCGCCTATCAACTTTTACATCACTTTTTGTGATTTCACATGTCACTTATATAAATAATCATAAAATAGAAGAAGTTACTGTTATATATATCTACCCCCCAGGTAAATATAGACAAAAATATAATATGGAAATCAAGGAAAATCAAAATCCTTCATTTCCGGTTTTGGAGGGTGCCTCTACTTCCACCAAGGTCATTTCGGGTTTTCATGCATGCAAAACAAGTCTAGAATTATGAATCCTTCATTTCAGGTTTGGAGGTTGCCAATAGGTCCCCATTCCTGAAAATCCTTCATTTCAGGTTTTGGAGGATGCATTGCATGGTCGAAAACCTGACACAAAGAAAATATGCATTGCATGGTCGAAAACCTGACACAAAGAAAATATGTTTCCCATGGTCAAAAACCTGACACAAAGAATTTCGGGTTTCGGGTTTCAGGAAACATGAGACATGAAGCGTGAAAATCGCAAGACATGTCCTGATGCTCGGGAGTTCCGAAAACCTAAAAAACTACCTAGGAAAATCGTGTTTTGAAGTTGGGGAAACAAGTCTAGAAAACATGGGGAAAAAACATGTCGAGCCACATTCAAAACCCAATTCATATGTAAGTCCAACTTCCCAACCCGAAACAAAGGAAATATTGGCAACACTGGTGGAAGTGGGTTTCGAGAAAACATAAGCATCAAACACATGTCGAGGCACCCTTCAATCCTAATGCAAATGCAAAGCAGAACCCCGAACCTGACAGGAAGCAAACCCTGACTTAGGTAAATATTTAATGGCCATAAATTTTCACAGGGAGCTCGGATTCACACAGGTTGGACTTTTCGGAAAGCTTATAGGGTGAGAAAAAATTCTCCAAAAATTCAAAATACAGTTTGCCATTTTTTGGGGTTTTCTAGGGTTCTCACCTACCACCATAATGAGATGAATAAAAATGCAATCTAGAGGTGGTTGGGGTAGATTTTGAATTCCTCTCTTCTCCCTCTCTTTTGTTCCTATAATTATAAGGAGGGGGCCTCTTTCTAAAGGTTGAACATTCTTGTTTTACCCCTCCCTTCTTCTCTTTGGCAGGAAAATTTGTGGAGTTTCAGACCTTCCAGTCAAAGCTATAATGCATGTTTGTGCCTTTTGGGCATTGTATGGACTGTATCAATATTTGGAGCAATAAAAAATAATCTGTGGATGATTTCAACCCTCTCTTGTATTAATTGCATTCAAATGATCTCTTATTGCAGCCTTGGTTACCTGTGCAATGTTTATTGTATTACATTTTTATGGTTTGTGTTTATTGGCAAAACAGTTGTTCATCATTCCTTTGGGGCATCACCTTGGCTAGATTAGGTTTATTTTCTTACATCTTCTCAACCCTGTCTCCTTGGCAAGTTAGATTAGGTTATTGAGTGAACCCTCTGCATTTTTAATGTGTGCATCTAAATAGAGGAAGAGGAACTAGCCTTCATTTGGAGAGCTTTCTCGTTCGCAAGGTCCCACCTTGGGAAAAGCTCCATGTTATGCAATCTCACTGAGAGTATCAACCCATTAAGTTGTAGACATTTAGGGGTGCTGTGATTCACCATCAACAGTTACAATTCTAAAAATTTGTTATGTGAATTTCCATTTCTTTGTAACATTATATTCACTATCATAGAAATATATAAATAATTGGCAATATTTTATGTTATTGTAGTGGAAGTAATTTAAGTAACAATACACATTTGGAATTTTTCAATCACAATTTTACAACTCAAATAATAATTCCATCCATCATTATCAATGCATTATATATAGGTCAGTTGAAAGAAGTTATATAATTATTGTACACAACACACCTACAGACACTTCTACACAATTTTAACCACAATATATATGTATAATCTTCCACACTGATGAGATATTATAGGATCTCACTACAATTTTTGGATAATTTGTAGGTAAATAAAAATTATATTTCCCTCTAAAATCACCATAAATTATTGGTGGGAATGCATATTATGTTCTACATGGGTAAAATTCAACCTAAACTGTAGGGGGAAACTCCCAACACCCCCTCTTCATCCCCACACCCCAAGAAACCTCTTAAATTTAGTGGGTGAAAAAATAGGAGATCCTATTTTTTAGGCCTAGATTCTATTAATATTTCCTACAGATAATTAAAAATAATCATGGACCCTGTTGTTATAAGAAAATAGGAGAGAAAGTGTTTAGAAAAAAATTTCCTCTTTAATTTAAGTTAATAAACAAGAAACTAAAACTATCAAACCTTAAGATGACAAAGTTTACTGCTACCCATTCATGTGTTTATATTGTATTAAACTCGCACCAAATGTTCAAAATAGCTCATATCCTCTCATGCAAATATGTCAATGCAATCAAAGAAACCGCACCAAATTTTTAATGAGTAATAATAGTAAGTGGGTTTCCTGACAGAAGTCATTCCCTGAAAGTCAAAGGAATTCCTCATAAGGATGTTAACCCACTATTTATGCAATCAAGCAATATATATAAGAAATCATGATATTTGGATGGATAAAAATTATAATCATTTTGACAGCTTCAGATTTTATTACAAATACCGTAATGAAAACTAAGATATGTACGCTATATCTAGAGATTTAATAAATCAAATCAGAATCTTTAGTGGGATGGGTTTTCTTGAAAGTGAGCTCGTAATATCCTCCTCAGATTATTTGAAGACTTTTTAATCATTGTCATCAATATTAATTGTTTCTAAAAAAATAGAGACAATTCAGCTCCTCGTTCTCTCTGAATCATACTGATAATTAGATGTTGTGATAGAATATGGGATCTTCGACTATTCAGTGGTTCAACTTGATTGTTAATTTCATATTTCTATTTCCCAAATCTCCAATCCAGCCCTTGTAATTATATTCGAACTGGCAATTTACTCAAATATGTAAAATTTCGAAGTAATGACTCGCCTAACGCATCTGTGGCCTCTCTTGAATGCTTTGAGTGGATCTCGAAGATGTTTGTAGCTGGTCTGAAGGGTGACTGTATTGCGCAAAGTTCCCAATCGAAATACATTGTATTTATCCCAGATGAAAGATTGTGAAATATGCCAAGACACCATGGAAAAAGTTATGGGATGTCAGATTGTAAACCAATGTCACACCTATGGAAAAAGTTTGCAATTAGCAGATTCCGGGGATTCACACAGGTAGATGGCCATCCCTACAGTAGCTTGTGGGAGAGTTCATTATTGACTTTACCATACCAGAATGCTTTGCGTTGGGTGAGCTATCTTGCCAGATTTATGCAGGAAGCCGAAGACGAAAATAAAGAAATGTCATTGGATAGCAGCAAGCATGTGTTGAGATATGTCCGCGGTACGGTGACTTTGGATCTAGAGTATCAGAAGAAACACTCAGTAGCTCTTCTTACAGGGATATACAGACTCGGACCTATGAGGATTTGTTGGATGATAGGAAATCCACTAGGATATGTTTTTCACCGCGATCTGGGACTTCTCAGGGATTCAAGCAAGAGGCAAATGTTGTTGCTCTCTCATCAGAGCTAAATAGCGCTGCACGAGGAGCTTGTGTGTGGAAGTAAATGTGGTTTAAGTCGCATTCTTTGTAGATATAGGGATTCTGAAGAGAAAACTCCCATCATTCACTGCGGACATCAAGGTGTGTTGAGCTGTGAAGAATCCGTTTTCCTGAGAACGAACAAAGCATATGAGGTTCCGAGAAGTCACTACATTTGGGACAGGTCTTGAACCACCAAATTCAGCTACAGTACTTGGCCCTACTTGATTCTCAGGTTGCAGATATTCTTCACCAGCCTCTCGGCAAGGTGCAGTTTGATTTGTTCAGGGGGTTGGGTCCATTAGTAAGAGCAATGTATTAAGGGGGGGAGGATTTAGAAAATTAATACATTTGTTCGTATTTGTTAAACGGACAGTTTGAATCACGTCTCTTCCACCGCTGGCCTCCCTATCGCCTATATAAAGGCGTGCGAATGTATTCATTTTTACAAATAGCATATAAAATATCTATGTCGCCTATCCCCTTTTCCATCCCTGTTGTGAGTTCACATGTCACTTATATAAATAATCATAAAATAGAAGAAGTACTGTTATATATACTACCCCCCAGGTAAATCTAGACAAAATATATAATATGGAAATCAAGGAAAATCAAAATCCTTCATTTCCCGGTTTTGGAGGGGTGCCTCTACTTCCACCAAGGTCATTTCGGCGTTTTCATGCATGCAAAACAAGTCTAGAATTATGAATCCTTCATTTCAGGTTTTGGAGGTTGCCAAATAGGTCCCCATTCCTGAAATCCTTCATTCAGGTTTTGGAGGATGCATTGCATGGTCGAAAACCTGACACAAAGAAAATATGAATTGCATGGTCGAAACCTGACACAAGAAAATTATGTTTCCCCATGGTCAAAAACCTGACACAAAGAATCTTCGGGTTTCGGGTTTCAGGAACATGAGACATGAAGCGTGAAAATCGCAAGACCTTGTCCTGATGCTCGGGAGTTCCGAAAACCTAAAAATACCTAGGAAAATCGTGTTTTGAAAGTTGGAGGAAACAGTCTAGAAAACATGGGGAAAAAAACATTGTCGAGCCACATTCAAAACCCAATTCATATGTAAGTCCAACTTCCCCAACCCCGAAACCAAAGGACATATGGCAACATGGTGGAAGTGGGTTTCGCGAAAACAATAAGATCAAACACATGTCGAGGCACCCTTCAATCCTAATGCAAATGCAAAGCAGAACCCCCCGAACCTGACAGGGAGCCCAAACCCTGACTTAGTAAATATTTAAATGGCCATAAATTCTCACAGGGAGCTCGGATTCACACAAGGTTGGACTTTCGGGAAAGCTTATAGGGTGAGAAAAAATTCTCCAAAATTCAAAATACAGTTTGCCATTTTTTTGGGTTTTCTAGGGTTCTACTCACCCCTACCATCCATAATGAGATGAATAAATGCAATCTAGAGGTGGTTGGGTAGATTTTGAATCCTTCTCTCTCCCTCTCTTTTGTTCCTATAAAATTATAAGGAGGGGGCCTCTTCTAAAGGTTGAACATTCTTGTTTACCCCTCCCTCTTCCCTTTGGAGGAAAATGTGGGGAGATTTCATACCTTCCATTCAAACTATAATGCAGTTTGTGCCTTTTGGGCATTGTAATGGAACTTGTATCAAATATTTGGAGAATAAAAAATAATCGGTGGATGATTTCCCCCTCTCTGTATTAATTGCATTCAAAAATGATCTCTTATGGACCCAGCCGTGTTTACATGTGTGCCATGTTTATTGTATACATTTTCTGGTTTGTGGATTGGCCAAAACAGTTGTCATATCCTTTTGGTGCATCACCCTTGGCTTAGATTAGGTTATTTCTTACATCTTTCTAAACCTGTCTCCGTGCAAGTTAGATAGGTTAATGAGTGAAACTCTGCATGTTTATGGGGCATCGAAATAGAGGAGAGGAACTAGCCTTCATTTGAGAGCTTTCTAGATTCGCAAGGCCCCACCTTGGGAAACGCTCCATGTTATGCAATCTCACTGAGAGTATAACCCATTAAGTTGTAGACATTTAGGGGTGCTGTGATTCACCATCAACAGTTACAATCTCTAAAATTTGTTATGTGAATTTCCATTTCTTGTAACATTATATTCACTATCATCGAAATATATAAATAATTGGCAATATTTTATGTTATTGTAGTGGAAGCTATTTAAGTAAACAATACACATTTGGAATTTTTCAATCACAATTTTACAACTCAAATAATAATTCCATCCATCATTCTCAATGCATTATATAAGTCAGTTGAAAGAAGTTATATAATTATTGTACACAACACACCTACAGACACTTCTACAAATTTTTAACCACAATTATATGTATAATCCTTCACACTGATGAGATATTATAGGATCTCACTACAATTTTTGGATAATTTGTAGGATAAATAAAAATTTATATTTCCCTTCTAAAATCACCATAAATTATTGGTGGGAATGCATATTATGTTCTACATGGGGTAAAATTCAACCTAAACTGTAGGGGGAGGCAACTCCCAACACCCCCTCTTCCTCCCCACACCCCAAGAAACCTCTTAAATTTAGTGGGTGAAAAAATAGGAGATCCTATTTTTTAGGCCTAGATTCTATTAATATTTCCTACAGATAATTTAAAACTAATCATGGACCCTGTGTTATAAGAAAATAGGAGAGAAAGTGTTTAGACAAAATTTCCTCTTTAATTTAAGTTAATAAACAAGAAACTAAAACTATCAAACCTTAAGATGACAAAGTTTACTGCTACCCATTCATGTGTTTATATTGTTTAAACTCGCACCAAATGTTCAAAATAGCTCATATCCTCTCATGGCAAACTATGTCAATGCAATCAAAGAAACCGCACCAAAATTTTTTTAATGAGTAATAATAGTAAGTGGGTTTCCTGACAGAAGTCATTCCCTGAAAGTCAAAGGAATTCCTCATAGGATGTTAACCCCACTATTTAGCAATCAAGCAATATATATAAGGAAATCATGATATTTGGCTGGATAAAAATTATTCCCCCTGCACCTCGTTGAACAGCTCCCCGCCCAGATTTTATTAACAATATACGTAATGAAAACTAAGATATGTAAGCTATAATCCTAGAGATTTGAATCAAATCAGAATTCTTTAGATTGAGGAGGATGGGTTCTTGAAGTGAGCTCGTAAATCCATCTCAGATTATTTTGAACAGAAGTTTTAATACATTGTCATCAATATATTTGTTTCTAAAAAAATTAGAGACATATTCAGGCTCCTCGTTCTCTGAATCATACTGATAATTAGATGTTGTGATAGAATATGGATATTTCGACTATTCAGGGGTTCAACTTGATTTGTAATTCATATTTCTATTTCCAAATCTCCAATCCAGCCTTGTAATGATATTCGAACTAGGCTAATTTAGCTCAAATATGTAAAATTTCGAAGTATGGACTCCCATAACTCATCTGTGGCCTCTTGAATGCTTTGAGTGATCTCGATAGATGTTTTGGTAGCTGGTCTGAAGGGATTGAATGTATTGCGCAAAGTTCCAAATCAAGAAATACATTGTATTTATCCCAATGTAACTGGTGATGAATAATTGGAACATAATTGAAACTCGTTATCTCATGTGCCTGTCCACCTATAGCCATCTACAAAGACCCATCCTTGATCATATGCTAGAAAAGACAAAGAAATAGATGTAATCAATAGATGATAATCTGATAAAGATTGTAAATTTCAAAAAAAATAGGAAACATAGGTTTTTTAGGGAAATGAAGGCATTTCACTAAAACGCTGGTGATTCTGAGTTATATTAAATAGTATAAAATATGATATATTTTTAACAATATGATCAAATTTTTGACAAATTAAGGAGTTCAAGTTTGATTATAATGGGAATCAGAAGGCTTGAAAACTTTGGATATTTTGAATAAGTGAGTAAAATATGAAAATATATAATATTACCTTGATTTGGATGAAGACTGAGACTACCCGAACCTGCAGATTGGTGAAGATCAGTCAGCTCCTGAACATACTTCTAACCTATTGGACAATGGGAAGTATAGGAGCTAGATGACAAAGGATGTGGTGATAGAGGGGAATTACACAAACATGAGCTTGAAATAATTGATGAACAAAGGAGAATGTATTGTTTGAAACTCAGAGATCTTGGACAGGTAGTAGGAATGTCTTCCAACTCGGAACAACTATATAAAAAAAATGATATGGAGTCTATATTGTTATGAAACTAGACAAAACGAAGGTTGAAAAACATTTTCAATTGAAGATATGGAAGGATGACAAAGAATGAGCTCGAGAATGCAAGCAGGGTGGTCCCTAAACAAGAGTACAAAATGGGTTTAAATAATTACTGGCATTATACTGAAACACCGATGATTTCAGGTTATTCTATTTTACTTAGCATATAGTTAGAATGATTTCCTCATTTAAGACTAATTGTTATGGGTTTAGAGGGATAATTCATAGGTTTGTTTAGGAATGTAATGTGCTCTCGAGTGAGGTGTCTTATTTAACCGGATTATATTCTTATTTTGGTCTAAGTTTGTTTAGGATTGATTTTGGTTATTTTTGTTAGATATATTAGTGTGTGTCTTATGATATGATAAATTATATTAGGATATTATTTAATAAAATTAGATTTCATAGATATATAAAATAGTCTATTGTAGATATGAGGGAATAACAAATTTATGAATTATGTTTAAATAATATTTAAATATATATTAACATGATAAATTACAAGTGTGAACGGGATAAATTATTGTCAATGGGGAAGTGTACAATTGTAGTGTCTACAAGAAGCATCTCCATAGGACTACGCTATAAGTCACTTCGAAATTGATTTTTTTTTGTAAATTACGTGTAAAATTAAAAAATTATCATAGACTTGTACATATAAATTTCATTAATATTTGTAGCACTTACATGTATTCATTGACCCACAAATATTTAAAATGGGTTATGCCAAATCTACTTAACAAATTTTTGTTTGCTGCCAGCGTTTGACATTTTTTATAAGACATGAGCCTCAACCTTATTTTCTTAATTGAGTTGTTTGTAAATGCCTTAATAGGTAATTCAATTATTTCTTTGTAATTTTTTTGATCCTCCCTTGATATGCTTTGCCTTTTTTTGAATTTATTGGTACTCTCTATCTCTTTCTCTTTTATTTTTGGTTGTTGACAAGTTCGAATATGTAATTAATATTTGTAAATATCTTCTAAATAGTAGTTCTTATTGCAACGAAATTAGAATTTTGTAATAATTGTCCTCTCCTTGTTTTCATAAAAAAATAAGAAGTTTTTAAAATTAAAATGTGTTGAAATTATGTTATGAATGATTTTTTAAATGTTGTTTAAAATTTAAAATGTCAAGCATAAAAAAACCTAACTAAGAATTAATTTTTAATTGACGGTAAATTGAAATCCAAGGCTTCGGATCATAAAACCCAGTTCGACATCACTATCTAGGGATTTAAGTTTACCAAAAAAAATGAATAGATGAAATACACTTATACACAAGTGTGAATGTTTTTTGGATGCATCCCAATCTTATGATCACATGTTTATAACCATTATTGGAATTGTGTTCACCAAAGTATATTTGTTAGCTATTTCCTTTGATGGTACTAATATGACACCTAGGTTTGTTTCCAATACACTATACACCCATACTATAATTGATCGACAACCTAGATGTAAAATTTTTGTTGATAACGGTTCTCCCCATAGTGTTTGAAAATTGTAATTAATACACTCCCTTGGATACACTATGAAGGATGTAATTCTTGATCCTAAAAAAAAATTAGGCAAGTTGCACTACTACTTAACATAGACCCTCATAACTTTCCCATTATGATCTTGGTGGAGTTTTATCTTCGATATTGTAAAATGCATCTATGTTTCATATGGCTCTACACCTTCAAGGATATAGATTTGATATTACACAAGTGTGTAGTTTAATTACATAGTCGATGTGTCCCAATTTTTGCATTGTACTTTCAACAAAATATGGCCCACAATGAAAATATGACCAAACATGTTTATTTAAGTTATTAAATATTCCAAGAACTAGTTCATCCATAATTCATCTGAATTTTTTTATTTTTTGAAGTATTTATAAACATTTATTGAATAGTCATATTTTAAAATATTTCCGGAAACAAAGTGGGACACACTTATATGTTTTGACCGTCTATCATGTTAATTTACAATAACCAAGTGATCACAATAAGGGAAATCATATTTGTAGCTCATCCATCACATCTTGTCCTAACTGATAAGGTCAATATATCTAGTGCTAATATGTATATACCGTCATCTCCTACTTCTCACGTAATATCATGTTTTACACCCATACATAGGTATCCTCCTTGGTCACCGAAGGAGAACAAAACTTATTAGAAAACACATTCATTTTGACATACTATGTAATAATCTTCTACACCCAATATTTACAAGGTTTTCTCACCCTTAATCTCTTTTGGCACATATTATGTATTCTACATGGAACATGCATGATCAGCCTGCATCTCATCTTCTGCTTAAAAGTCTGACATCTAGTTTGACTACTGCACATGTCATTCCTTCTCATAAGGGCATTATCAAATAGATATTGTGTTGTCCCTTTTCATGTACATTCAAAACCCTTAAATGAAATTCAAATAATCACATAATATACAAAATCCTAAATATGATTAAAGTACAAAATGAGGACTTGCTCCAGTTTGTTTGGTTAGCCAGTTACATTATACACAATGTTTTTCACACTACAATGACGCATACCATCTCTATATACACACATGCGTTCATGAGGTATCTTGATTTTGATGCAAGACAATCGTAGATTGTTACACAATGATAGGATTCATATTGGTTACTTACACTAGTGTCTTTGGGTCATCCCTCCCCACTTTACATGATCTTATTTATTTCATTATATGTTACATTAAAGTTTCCTCATGATTAATATTTACAAACATAATGTTTATTTATATTTATTGGATCAATGGAACTAACATATGTGTACCTTAAAATGTTATCTTCTCTTATCCTTTTTGTTACTATTACTATTTACTACACTTTATGTTTATCCCATTGTAAATACTTAATTCATTCCTTGATTTGTTATTATGTGGATTTATCAAATTGCAATTTTATGACTATTTTCTTTATATGGCATATAGGTATTTCTTGTCTTTTGACCTTGTGGGTACCAAATATTTATGGCTTCATGCCTACATTTCATGTATGCACTTTCTTCTTTTATTTTATCTCATTGTTCCATCTGTTACGATTATCTTAGGACACTGTGGGCTTCCCACATTTGTAGATCCATGCCAATATATGAATATGCTTCAACATGTTAATATTCACTTGACTATACACTGATGTTTTTATTACAATGAATATTATATTATATGTTGACATGATTACTATGCTTATTTTACTACGGATTAGGACACAATTACTAATATTCTCTTATGTTACTACTTTCTTGACATATGTATTCTTTCTTGTTTCTTGTTGCATGCTTATTTTCACTGTGCCATATTTACCACCATTTGCATCGAATTTTAAAGTAAATATTCTTAGAGGTATCCATAACTTCACCAATCAGTATAACTATAAATTATCAAACATATGGTGCATAGGTGCACATCTACACTTTTGAGTGATGTTCTCAAATGAATTATCCTAGATACCTCAAAACAGGAGGGATTCAATAGTGTATTTTTATTTCAACAAGTAAACTACAAGATAAATAAATAGATTTTCATTGGACTCAAACAATTCGAAAAGGTTGCAGATACTAAAATTGTGGTAGAGTTCAAAAAATATCAAAACCATATAGTTTATTGAATATCATGGTAAGATATTTACCTCTCCATATGTTCCTAAATAGAGGATGATTTAATTTAAATTTAACAATTTTATATATTCTATAAAAGGTTTATAATATTCTTACACATCGATAGATACAAATGACATAATTAAGAGAATATTACAGGAGAGAATGAGTAATTCATTCCTATTTCACATTTTTATTATTGATAATTTTCCAAATTATTTTTGGGGCATAGGCCCCCTTCTACCTTAAAAATGTTCAAAATTATATATAAAACTTTTAGATACAATAACACTTTACAGTCGTGTGAAAGTGTTCATTTCTTCTAAGGTCTATTTTTTAAGACGGAATGAATCAATCATAAATCTGTCTACTGTAATGTGGTCTGTCAATCTATTAGAAAGTAATAAAGAAATACTATCATATTCGTAGATTGATTCATCATCTTCTCTCACAAAATTCTCAAAATAAGGAATATTTCAAAGTAAAACTATGAGCTTCATAGAATTATCCCTTTTCCTCTCTCTTCCTAGCTTCAAAATTGGTAAGGCATCAAAGAACATGGGTTATTTGTAGTGTTTAATAGGTCCTCCTCTCTACTATATCCTATGGAACAAAATTTAGGACTTATCATGCCTAATCCACAGTGTCTCCAAAGAAAAATATCTCTTTAAATAACAAAAGTAATAGAATATCCTCCCTCTACAAAAAAAAATAGGATCATTATTTATATTTTTGTATCTCCTTTGTTCAATTTTCTGAATGTTCAAATTTAGACAAACAATTTACAAATTTAGTTAAAAAACAATTTATATCATGGTAATTTAGTACACTATATGTAGCAGGTTTCATTATGGAGCCTGCTAACATGAACACATCAAGAATTCCCTTCAAGCAAAGTTAAATTTTCTGTGCAAACTCAAATAAGGTAACCTCTCTTTATGTAATATAAGAATTTACCTTTTATCCTTTCAAACAAAAATTCTCACATTTGCAATCCAATCTCCTCATCTCTTTATTCCTTCTACAACTTTATTATCTTTACAATATTCGCTTTCATATCTTTTGGAAAATAATTCAATAAAAGAATGATATTTTTTTCAATATTCATGAAACAAAATTCAATTTTCATGTTTCTCTCTGATGGAAGGGTCGGGATTTGGGGCCAGGTCATGGTAGACCTATATGTTCATTCCTCTTTTCAATCACCAACTCTTATTTAAATGTTAAATAATTCTTTGGGGCATTTCATCTTCCAAAGATCATTTCTATCATAATATACCACCTTAAAAATTATGTATAAGAAAAGTGTTATCACATTTTTAAGTTCACGTGGATTTTATATAAGCTATTATTTCAAATATCATTTTAAGAGCAAACAAAGCATTCCTAAATCTTCGTAAATTACTTTCACATTATCTAGAGTAGTCCCTAATATAATTATGAAGCAATAAAATAGGTCAAGGAGTGTAACTTAACTCATCTACAAGCATAAAAATATCATATAAATATTTCTGTTATCAAGGAATCACAACACCCTTATCTTTATACAAGTGCATATACTTGAACTCACGGTGTGATTGGATAACATGGGTACTATCTCCAAGTTGTGGGACTTGCTACTTGAGATAGACCTCCAGAGAAAGATGGTTCTTGCTCCTAAACTACCTGCCACAATCTACTCTAATGAAGGATAAGCTAAGTGTTCTAATATAAATTTCCAAGGGACCAGGGAAAGAGAATGCATAAAATGAAATCCTACACTAAAGCGGTCATACACCAAAAAGGAGGGTGTGAGAGTAGTCTCAAAGTGCGTGAAATACAAAAGAAAAGTACACACTAGAAGAGGTGATGACAGTTCTCCATAATCTAGCAAAATACATTCACAACAATATTCCAAGCATACACAATGATAATGGATCCCTGCAAGAACATAATAATAGACACAATATTCTTGTAGAAAGATTAAAGGTGCAAGAAGAATGTAAGAAAACACAGCAGGGGAAGATACATCCACAAACTGATATTTTATTGCTTCATGATATGCACAGTTCAATCTATTACAAGATAAGGGTCTGGATCACCATGCAAGGAGTCCACTACAAAGGCCTGCAGCACATTGGCTTCACAAAGCAATTTTGACATAGCTTTGCTATCTGAAAACTCCCCCCCCTTACAATGAGCCCAACACTCCAATTTAAAGAAAAAATGAGAAGAGAAAGAGAAGGGAAAATGTAAATCCAAAAATCTGTCCTTCAACCACTTGTAAGAGGCATTATATGGAGTAAAATGATTATATATTACTTGAAAAAGGCTCCCCATACTATCCCATGTGCTGCAATAGAGAAAGAATGATGACCATACCTCTTAATTGCACTCCCAATCACCAAATAAAACACTGTTATGAACCCAGCCACGTTTTCTAAAAAATATCAATCAATATCTCATCAAATCTGAAATTTCTTGATTGATGTGCATTGGGCTCAAAGCCAATATTCCAACGGTACCAATTTTGTGTGATTTCATTGAGAAACGCCAAAGTTATGGCCTTCTGAGTGCGGGCAGCTATTTTGGGCCTGGTAGGCGTTTTCTGTCATTTGACGGGAATGAGCATTAACTGACTGGAGCCGAATATGTTTCTCTTAATTAAATATATCTACCCTCATTAAAAATAAGAAAGCAGAGCTAACTGTACCGTAGAGAACGTTGTGCTCATTCCAGAAAGTCCAATTTTGTGAAAATCGGAGCTCGGAGTCAAAAGTTATGGCCGTTTGAAGTTCATGGGTCAAACGATGACTTTTCTTCCTTGCCGTTTGAAGTTCGCGTCCCATGTGAACCTTTGTCCCGGCTGTCCCGGACAAAAAACTCCTACTTCGGTCGATTCAGGATTCCTTGTTCCTTTTTGAGGTGAAGACACGTGGCGAGATTTCATTCGTTGGCAGCTCTTTCGGCTTTTCGCGTCCCACGCGTACTTTTGGCCCAACTGTCCCAGACAAAAGTCCCCTATTTCGGCCGAATCGGCCGGTTTGCGTCCTCCACGTACTTTTGGCCGGGCTGTCCCAAACTATCTGGGACATCTCCGAACCACCCGAAATGGACCGACTTGCGCCAAACTAGCCGATCCACGCCCCGCGCGTACTTTTGGCCCGGATGTCCCAAACCACTCGATAACAAAACTTGGTGATTTTTTCCACTTTCGGTTGGTTCCCCTTTTCACGTCCCGCGCGTCCTGACATCCCAACTACTACGCAGACTACCTGGCAGCTTTTTGGTCGATTCGCACCCCGACGTCCCAACTGCTCTGGACTGCTTGGACTAGGACTTAGCTGATTTTCTTTATTTTTTCAGCCCCAAGCTTGGTTTTTTGCAATTTTTTCACATTTTCTAACTCGTTGGGTTTTCTTCGTGGATGGGAGAGTTGGAAAGAAGCCGAGGGGGCCCCAAAAACATGATTTTGGGCCTTAAATCAATCTATTTGCTTGGGACTAAAGAATTTGATGCATGTTATCAAAATTACCTTGAGGGGTGAATTTTGGATAACAATTTCCTAAGAAATATAAAATAAATCCAAAAATTACAAATGGATTTCAATTATTAAAAGGCTTACGTCAAAACTTCGAGGCATGCCATATCTCACTACTACCATTCTAGGTATACTTTATACTATGTAGTTACTCCATTATCTTGGTGTCAAGTGACACAAGGGAACCCCTAGGGGGTTGGTTAGATATAAAAACTCATATAAGAACCTAAGATAAATAGAGGAGGATTGATTTCCATTATAAGTATATGTAGTGCATCAATGTTATCGGTTTAACACTTGGGAATCTAACCACTAAAGGTGGTCTAGACTCAAACGCACACATATATATATTTTTTCTTTTGGTTTGCTATTATTTTAATAAAAAAATTTATTGTTTTTTTGTCATTTTTAATTGTATATAGTTCATCAAGTTCATCCCAATTTTATGTAAAATAGAATGGCACACAACAAGCACAATTTGAAGAAAAGTAAAAAATCTAAAAAGTTTCAAATCATATTTATCTCATTGTCTGAAACTGTACATTATTTATCTTAGATATTATAATTCTTGACTAGGGCATTCATATTTTGTACGATCACGCACTTACATATTTTCTAGTTATAGAATGTTTTTTTTGTAGAATCTATGGCTCCACATATCTCCATAATTCACTTCCCTACGCATCAAGTTCACTCCAAAATTATTTTTAACAATTTTTTAACTCTTCTCTATTTTTTTGAAGTACTTACTTATTGTCTATCAAATGTTTATTTCATTTCAAGTTTGAATGCATTATTATAGTCATTATATTATATGTTGGAAATTAACTAGAGATAATAATGGTCTACTTGTTTCTTGTCCTTATACCATTATTATTTTTTTATCCAAGTATTGAATTCCATGAATTTTTTCTTTGAAATATTTTCTTCAAGTATCTTTTATCACAAAAAAATTCAATGTATCAATCTATTTGTGAAAACCTATAATTGAATGTGAAATAAAAAAAATATCCTCTACAAATAATGAAATAGAAATGTAAATCCCAATGAGGCTATAACCACTCATAGCATGTGAATATATTGAGATAAGATACTATAATTCATCAATGTAGAGCCCTAAAATTTTATTTGAGAGTGGGTAACCTTGTTTTACACCAATGGTACTATGCATGCTATCAATTTATCCCATTTTAGTATTAATATTCCAAACACTTCCTCATATAAAGATAGAACTACATATATTACTAGTTCAGAAAGACCTAAATATTTAAGCCTCTGAATAACAATATGCCTTGGTAGTAGATATAAAATGCCTTACAAAAGTATATAAAACAATAATATACCTTCCATTTGCTAACATTTTCCTCCTCTATAATAGAAATAACCCTAAAGAAGAAAAACATAAAAGAAACACTAGAGGACCACTGGTAAAATAAGACATAAATCACCTAGATAGGGGACATTGGGATGGATATTGTGTCATAACCAAGCAACAAGTAGCAATGATAAAAAGTACAAAAAACTATATGGTAGAAGATAAAAAGAGAAATTTTCATAAACCCAAAGGTGTAAATTAAAATAAGATGGATTACTAGCCTAAAGGGTGGATATAATAACACTAAAAAGTGAGAATAAATTATATGTAGGTACTATAAGAAGAAGCTTGTCAGATAGGTGCATAAATACAAGAAACATCATGATCTTAAGAACGTATGCATAAAATAACATGGTGATTCAATAGGAAATGTTGGGATGTACAAATTCATGGTGTTGATACATTTTTAGTTGTTAAAGAGAAGGATAAGGTTAATGAAGTAGTGCATTTGAGAAGAAATAAAGAGAGATGGTAGTTGAGTACTAAATTAAACACCCAGTTTTTCATGCGTGAAAATAAATAAGGAATTGAGTTTTTATTGGTTCTTTGAATATGTGGATTTCATTGGTGTGAAGACGATATACACTAAAACCAATAATATATTATATGTTTTTTGTGTATATGTTTTTTTTTTTATCAATTTCTTATTTTTTCGCATGTATTTATGTGATGATACTCATGGTACTTCGGAATAATGATAATGTCAAGGGATACGTAAAACTAATGGGAGGGTAAACTGGTAGGATAACCAAACCCACTTGATATGAAGAAGACAAGGGGTGAAAATGACCATCACATCTGATGATATGATGCCATGGCATCATCAAGTAAATAAATCCATTCATGGCCATAAGCCTTGGCAAGGGTGTGCATAATGCCACAATGATTCACCAGGGAATATGAGGGCATAGAAATCCAAATTAAGTGAAGTCAAGACTACAACACTACAACAGTAGGAGGGGCTAGGGAATAAAGGAGAATATATCCAAGTAGGGTCATAATCCTATACGAGGATGATCATCGATACTACGATACTCTAACGGTAGGAGGAGCCATGGGAGAATATATGCAAGAAGGGCATTAAGAATAGATAAGCATGCTTGTCAATATCACAACACTCCAATGATAGGAGGGACTAGTGTGTAAAGGATAATGTATCCAAGAAGGACCACAAGTGTATACAAGGATTCTCATCAATAGCGTGAAACTCCAACAGTAGGAGGGACATGGGCGTAAGAAAGAATAGATACAAACAGGGCCATAATCCTAGACATGAATGTTCATCGAGACTATAGAACTCTAATTGTAGGAGGGTCCTAGTCCAAGAAAGAATATATCCAAGTAAATCTATAATTTCCTAGATAGGGATGCTTTTCGAGACCACAACACTCCAATGTAGAATGGATTGGGGCATAAAGGATAATAGGTCCACATAGGGCCATAATAAAAGATGAGGATTCTCATCACTATCATAGCACTCCAATATTAGGTAGGACCAAAGCATAAAGTAGAATAGATCCAAGTAGGACATAATCCTAGATGAGGATTCTCATCGAGATGATGACACTCCAATGCTAGTAGGGATCAAAGGCTAAAGTAAAAATAGATCCAAGTATGTCCATAAACATATATGAGGATGCACATCAAGACCGTGACACTCCAATAGTAGGAGGGATCATGGCGTTAGGATAATATATCCAAGAATGGTCATAATCCTAGATAAGGATGCTCATCGAGAGCGTAACACTCTAATATTATGAGGGGCTATGGCGTAAAGGAGAAATAGATCCATGTAGGGTCATAAGCCATAACAAGGATTCTCATGGAGACTGTGGACCTCCAATGATATGAGGGATTGAAGTGTAAAGAAGAATATATCCAATTAGACCCATAATCCTAGAAATGGATACTCATTGAGTCTATGACACTGTAATGGTAGGAGGTGTTAGGGATAAGAAAGAATAGATCCAAGTAGGGACATAATCCTAGACATGGATTCTCATTGAGGCCAAGACACTCCAAAAGTAAGAGGGACCAATGCGTAAGAAAGAATATATCTAATTATGGCCATAAGCCTAAATAGGGATGTTCATCGATACTGTGACACTCAAATGGTAGGAGGAATTTAAGGGTAAGGAGAATAGATCCAAGTATGGACATAATCTTAGAAAAGGATGATCATCCAGACCATGGCCCTCCAATGGTAGGAGGTGTCAAGGTGAAAAACAATGTGTGATAACCCAAGTGGTGGCTTAGAGCCCAAGCAAAGGTGAGAGCTCAAGCCAAAGAAGGAAATAATGTGTAGTCAAAGTTTGATAGATAGCTAGCCACGAGGGGGAAAATATCATAGGGTGTTAGTGATGATATTGTGAACTTGGTGTAAGATGTGAATTCTAGCACGAGTCATGATGTATTATATGACATGATTTATAATAGTGATATACTTATTAACTTTAGATCATGTGGAAAAATAGTGGGACATCAATCCAATCCTCAAGTCAGATGAGAATGTCACACTGAAAATAATCCATAGTGGGATGAGGATAAGGAGAAGGTGGTTGGTTTCCATAATCAGTGGAAAGGTCGATATGAAAAGAGAACTCCTCACACTAAGTGAAGATGACATTCTCAAAGCCATGTAATGTGGGACTCTACCCCAAAGTGGGAGGAAAGGGGATTTTCATATCATATAAGGATATCATGAGATGCCTGCGATGGCGAGGTGACATACATATGAGTTCTAGATAAGGTAATTGGATAGGAGGTTGGGAAAGTGCTTCAAGAGGATCCCACTCATCACGATTGAGTTTTTCCATGGGATAAGAGCTATCGGAGTTTCAACGAACATAGCTAGAAGAAGCAAGTGTAATCAGGGAGACTCTAGAAACTATCTTTATATTATTTTTTATGTTATTTCCCAGTAATTTTCATTTTTATATGGGATGATATTGTTTTTAGAAGAATTTTTCTTGATGTCATTGGCCCCTAGAGGAGTTTTTGCATAGCAGACGATGGTGTCATGAAGAGGGATATTTTTTCTCTGCAGGCTTGATCATTAGGTATAAAAGGATACATATGGGATTTTAGAAATTTATTATGGATAGAGTGTTTGGGTGATCGAAACTCCACTAGAAAACATTTGGTATGGAGGGGTCATTATGCCCCAATATCTTGTCGTAGAAAAATTTAAAGTTTAGCCATGTCAGCCTACATTTAAGATGCTAGTTATAACATCTGATATTTTTTTTGAATCATGCTAGCTATGGTGGTATCTTGGGATGAGTTCATCTGATCTAGGAGTTTGACTATCACCATGTTGGGTACCATATAAAAATGGACTTTAGAGGTAGGTACTTTTTTGTGATTATCGTTATCATTGATAGGGGTTTTGGGAGACTCCACTTGATTATTCATGCAAGGAAGAGTCTCATCATAATGGGTACTTCCTGATTAATAGAGTTTATAGTCATTTCCATTACATCGATGGATATCCTTTGCAAACCTCCATCCTTGTCAAGAGTAAAATAATCCTTTTTTTTTATATTATTAATCATGGATTTGGGATCTATTTTCTAAACCTAAACCACATTAAATTATACTGAGTGACCCTATTATGACTTCTCAAAGGGACAGGGTTGGGATAGAAGAGTCTCATAGGTGAGATTGCGGTGACTAGGAAGATTAGTGCTCATAGGATGACAACTATCACATTTAGAAGCATGAAAAGGAGATGTATGCAGAAAATAATATTGCATGGAGAAATTATGAGGGTTAAATTGTGCAACAAATATCCTCAGAGGTGACATTTTTGTAGTTTGGGAGCTGAAAACAATGTTCTAGAAATATGTTCTCCATACACATTCAACCCTATCTAATGTTTGGATAAGGGCCAATGGCATTAAGAGAAAGACTCATAAGAACAAAAAGTATTGGCCCTTCCAGAAAACTTACATAAGGGCTGACAACATTTGGAAAATAGAGGAACAAGAAAAAAAAAGGATTTGTCATGTCAGAATATAAATAGACATGATTTCCCTCGGCACTGATGTCTGTGATGACTAGATTTTGGATTTATAAAAGGGTATTGAGAAAACAAATAGGATATACTCATGAACTTGCACCACAATGGGTTAATGTTTAGTGGCTATGATGAGCGCTAATGTTGCATAGCCAAAGGGTAGTGAATACCTACACTATGTCAACCTATGGTTTCCAAGGTCTACCGTCAAGATAGAGGAGAAGTACCCTCCTAGGATATTGGTAAATGGGGGGAAGAGATGGTGGTAGATCAATAAGAGGATAATATAAACATTGACAATATACCTTAAATTTAAATTAAGGAAAGCTAAGTAGATGATAAATAAGAGCACTATGTTAACTAGTATCAATTTACAGCAACAATAAGGTAACCTAGAACAATGGGGAAAGGAAAATGACCTAACCTATGAAAAATGACACAAGAGAGTTATAGAACTTACCTATGGGGTGGTGAATGATGAATTTATCTCTCCACAAAAGTAGTACACTCTGAGAGAATCACTATTGGGTAGAGAAAGGGGAACACTGTTATCTTAATAGACTCACTTTAGTTTACCAGTTAGTGTAAGAAATCCATCCAAGAAGAATATTTTCCAATCTAATCCAAGTCAAGTGTAAGATGAACAAAGGGATGGGAAATAAAATGTGAAATTTGTGCAAGAGAGCAAAGAAAATGAAAATTCCTATGATTTTGCTTCTCTCCTTTTGAAATGTCAAAGCTTGATGCCCATATATACGATGCCATCGCCTATGAGTGATGGATTTGGCTATGGAAGAACCTAACACTGAGACCATTGCACATTGGTGATGGAATTGGCCAAGGATCCTAAGTTTAATGCAGGTCGCGAGGATCGAAATAAGGGGATTGAACAAGGTACCAAGTGGTTAAAATGCAATACATGGCTTTAGAAGTGCACCATATATGAAACATAAAGGGAAAATAATAATTAATGCAAGGACAACTATGGCTAATAAAAACATAGTAACTACTCTATCTAAGTACTATCTTTAACCCATAATGATGTATGTGAGTAATCATGCCCTCATTTTCTGGTGATCCCCTAAGTAATCCACTCAAGAAATAGATGTAACAGTGAACCCTATATAGACAAGGGATATTGTTAATCACATGTAAGAAAGATGAAAAGTGAAAATTAGGTTTATACACTCTTGTCTTTAGGAAAAACATTTACATAGCCATTTCAACAGTCACAAGATTCACAATTTTCTCTAGTTTCACCAGTTACACACTCATCTCTACATTGTAACCACTGCTAACATGGGACTAACTACTAATTCAAGAACGAAAGTTAGGAAGTAAATAAGAGAATGACACCAGGTATATATAGGACAACGGTATGTCTAGATCCTTGTGTCACCTAAGAAAAGTTCCATGAACAAGGATTTCTGTCATCTGCTGATGGTACTATCCACAAAGAAACTTTAACGATTGTAAGGAAAATGAACCACTATCCCAATGCACTTTCCTTATCAATGCTGTTGAATAAATTTAATGTTTAGCACGGGATAATCAAGTCCCTAGTGTGGCAACATGATGCCCCAATGCTTCATATTATTCATGAATCTATAAGCAACAATTTCTACAAGAAGGAATAAAGTTTCTATCCCTTTGCTTTCACCACTCCAGTGTACTTAAACCCCTTCGTTTATTGTTTCCAATATAAATTCTATTTTTAATATTTTTTCCGTTAAATTTAAATTGTGTTTTACCTAGGAAATAACTACACTTGTTTTCTCTTGTAGGTCATTTCATGTCCCGATAAGGTAAAGAGAAAACAAGAAACCATGAAGAAAATGTAAAGAAAATTTACCAACTTTTTTTTGCACATTCAATGGTACTACATGTAATATCATTATTTCTCCATGCCAAAAAAAAGCTAACCCCTAGGATCCTTATCCATTAATATGCCTATAGTTTTACGGTAACAAGTTACCACTAATTTATTTTGTACACGACACCAATCATTCATCACGCTATTGGGGAACATTTATATTAGACTTTATGCCTATAAAATCCATATTCACCTCATAAAGAGTGGGAAATTCAATCCCTATAAATCACACACATACCATTCTAGCATTTAAACATTTAATTTTATGCATGATTTCTTAAGGAATAGAAATAGTTGTTAACACCCCTTTACCTTGATTTTAAATTATTTATATTCTTCTAATTTGTTACTTTTTGTTTTTCAAGAAAACTATAGTCTTGCAAAGAATTTGAAATCCTATTCATCTGCGAATTTCATGTTTGATATTTTCTAACTCAGTAAAAGACCTTTCATTACGGATTATGAGGTATGAGAACATGGGAACTATTGTCCCATTGGGAACTCTATCCTCTTATCTATTTTTTAGATCTTTCAAAATGCACTTCTTTATTAATATTCTTTAGCACCTCGCTAGCCGTTATTGTTAGTGATGAAAAACAAAAAAAAAAAAAACAAAACCACTTAGAGAATATCAATATATATACAATCTGATTTACCTCATAATGGGGAAATATTTTAGGAGGTATAACATCATACAAGGAGCTAATTTTTCTATTTTACTACACGGGAAGAATGATTCTGGAATACATACTTCATTGTGTAGGAGGGTGACTCGAATTCCATACCACACATTGAATTGGGAAAAAAATTAGTTATAGCATGTTACATCTTTGTGTGATAGAATAGGGCATCCTAGCTCAAGGGACATATTTGAATCACACACACAATCACACACAAAAACTATATAATGTCTAAAAGTAGTGCAAGCAACACTCGGTTTCGATCACATTGGGGTGAGCACCGAGGTTAGATGACTAAAGCATATGCATATTTGTATTCATTTAATGGTGCTTGAGTACTAATAAGCGTAGATAGGTTATTTTACATGTACACATATGGAAAAACAAGAATATGAATGTGAGAATAATGAATAAGGAGTCCATGAGAGACACAAAAGGATCCATATCTTATAAATTCATAGACACCAAAACACCAAAGAAAAAAATATTGCTCCTAGGCGGACCAGGGTCACATTATAAGACTCCTCTCCCATACAATAGTCACTTTCACAATGGTAGAAAATTTGGACAACTAAGACTATCCCTTCAAATTTTTCTCCAGTATAAAAATAGTTTAGACCTAAAGAATAAGTGATTCATTTTAAAACCCTATCAATCCTCTTTCATAATTTATTTTGATAGATCTATCTCGAAAAACTATTATACATTATAATCACAAGTGTATTAATTTTATATTTGATTTTTTAAATAAAAGATGTGGAATAAGAATTCTATAATTCATCATCAAGAGCCCGAGAAAATGTATATTGATATCGGAAAATCTAGTTTACCCCGCAATCGTTTTATACATTCTATACGTAGAGCCATTAAGGTATTAAATATGTCAAACAACCTCCTAATATAAGATATCACTAAAGGAAATTATAATTTATAAAAGACCAAAGTCTTTAAGACCTGAATCAAAATATGCCTTGTACTTTATCAAATGCCTTAAAAAAAGTCTATAAAAAAACATTGTACTTTCATTTGATGCCTTCACCTCATCTATATAGTAACAGAGTGAATTGTGGTATTTTTTAGTAATCTTTTAAATCCTACGTGACCATTTTACTTAGGAAATTTGGTCTCTACCCATTTTGGAGATATAATCATACAAGGATCTATAGAAAAAAACCTTACTGAAGTTATTCCTATCCTGATGGTATTGTAGTTTTTTAAGGAATCTCTAAATTTGACAGATAGTATGTATATATGAAATATCCATGTTGAGAGAAATACTTGACAAACAAATAATTTAAAAAAAATAGTCGAGAGTGGACAACTATAAT